>QNGE01000775.1:0-106998 GCA_008508345.1 Paragonimus westermani
GTGTGTGGGCTGAGATACTGCCAGGACGCCCAGACCTAGACAGGAGAACGATTAGGGTTCTCAACCAAAGCCTTTGGCTCAAAAGCCTGTACCGCAAGGCAGCGGGTGGGTGGCGGTGTACCAGAAATGGTACGTTTTTCAGGAAGAGATGCCAACCATCTTCCAACCCCCAACCTGGAGGACCAGGAGACTGTAGTTTGTCAGACCTCTACCTGTTGGCCTGCCTGGTATGAGTAACTCTGTCCAGTTTAGCCCAAGAGGTCATCGAGATGCGCAAGCCGTCACACCACGTCAAGGTCCAGTCTCACCTTGACGGAATACATTTATATGCACATATAAGTGTACACACGAGTATGTAGATACATGTATATGTGTGTGCATACAAATGTATATATGATTAAATATGTATAAGTATATATATGCGTAATTATATATACACATATATGTGTATACATGTATATTTTGTGTGTATTTGTATACATATAGATGAGCACGTGTATACCTATACATAAACATAATCTTTCCGTGTTGCCGAACATCTTTCCATTCTACATAACGGCCATACATACTAAATCGACATCGGAATTCGGCTGTAGTCATATACTAGAATAATCTCTGAATCGATCACTTTTCGCGTTATACGACAACAATTATTTGTGAGATATATATATTTTTTATTACCTAGCACAAAATTGTACATTCTGTGTAAAAGATTTAGCCAGAAAATGTCAGATTCCATTATTCGTCATACTTTACAACCATTTTACGTTCTTCTGCTTATCACGTAATTTTGCCTTCCATTCTTGATTCTACGATGAATTCTAACGCGAGACAACATTCCACAACGTCCGGAACATCAAAATCCTGTGTCGGTTGGGCAATTCGTGAAATTCTGTCGATTTGAGGAAATAACGGAGTTCAATCCAGAAGATCGTCCATTTCTCCGGAAGAAATTGATACCCACCTATCATTCCTCATCTTCCCGAAAGTTTCTACAAATTTTTCCGAGGCCATCCTCATCAACTAATGGCGAAATTCTTCGACTATTCATTTTCTCTCACCTGAAAAGTCTTTTTACTGGCATGATTTTGAACACAAGGTCATGTAAGGCATGATCCTGAATTCGTCCGCCCCGAGTTTCCCAACCTTATGCTACCGTGAATCGGAAGTCGCACGGAGAAAACGATGAATATACAAGCAAACTTTATTTATTGATTTACTCACCGTTCACAACAGACTTCAACGTAACAATTAAGTGGTGCTAGGGAGCTGGACGTGAGAGCACCTTGAGCACAACCGCACAGCAGCCGCCAGAGTGGAAGAGTGTCGACGGAAAATTCCAGTCGACCTTCAGAATTCAACCAAGCGTTAGACTGCTTAGGCGGCGTTCCTAACGGTAATATCTTAACGTTGTTACCCTGGTGAATGTAACCTACAGTAGTAGAGATGGTGCGGAATCACAATACACCTACGAGCAAAACTGTGATATCTGTGCCGGCCCACTAACTTTGATGCTAGTGGTTTGTATTAAATCCGCATTCACAAGTTAATGTGAACCGGCGCGGTGGTACTGGCAATGCAAGCCTCTCGTCGCGCGGAGTTTAAAATTTTGTGGACGTCGAAGGTGATCCCAATTTACTTGTAAAATGGCCATGAGAATTCACTAAACAGACGTAAAGTATCCCAAATCGCCTCAAAATATCCCTATTGTGACGTAAAGTAGTCCATCCTGCCGTAAGTTATAAGTCGCAGCGTCGGAACAAAACGCATAACTCATGGAAACGGTACAACAGCACCCTAACCCAACACCAAATGCGATGTCCTGTGCTGGCCAAACAGCGGTATATGGAATACGCCTAGAATGAGGACAGAAGCCAGGAGGGACCTGATGAGAAATGTAATGACGAATAATGATTTCAACAAGGATCAACGATAGGTAAGTTGCAGGTCCTCTGGCCAGCCACCGCTCTATGAAGAAAAGGGAAGTAGAAGTCAATAGAGCAACATGCGAATGGTGATAACCATTGAGGACTGCCGCCAACATGGAAACGTAAAGAGAGCTCAGAGTACACAGTTATTATATAATCACATCAGGTTGACAATTCCGCTAAAACACACCTCAGAGTGGTGCGTGATTTTATATTTATATATATGTAAAGTAATCGACAGAGGGGACACACTGAGTAGTGAACGATTTTTTGTAACGTTTCAAATCTACACTAGGATCCGTTAGCAAACAAATCTATATATATGTATATGTTTACATAATACCATGTACCACCTTGAGTCGTGTTTAGGCAGTATAATACATATATTTTACTGTATTAATCATCGGTCTGTGGAGTTTACAGTCAATGTTATGTCCAAAAGCATTTGTCACGCCCACGTGGGCGCTAACATGCACGATGTTGTCGTCTACAGTTAGTCAACGGAACTGATTTATTTCGTATCCAAAAATAACACGTTTGTTTCATCTGTTTTCTTCTTTCCTTATTTTCCCAACTCCTTCCCTATCGCTCGCATTGTAAAACATAATTTTCATCCACGTGCTGATCTTCTCTCTTGGTCTCCGAGTATAAGGGCTTGGACAACAGCATTTCTGCGTTCATTTTTGACTTTTGAAACGTTTACGCTCACCTTCTATAGCGTTTTTCAATGTGGAATCCTTGAAAGCTATCTTGCCGTTCTCACCAGCATAAGTCATGTGCAACGCCAATTCGACACCCATGGCCTTCCTCATGCACCGACAGACAAGTTTCCGTGCGGAGGAGGCACTCAACCCATGCAAGCTGTCTACCTAGAAAAGTATACAGAGTTCAAACTGAACTTACCACAACCTTTCTGTATGACTGCTTTTTGCAAGTCAGACTTTGCTTTCTTGAACCGCGCAACAGCCTGGACGAGAAACAGATCGTAACGTATGTCATGCTCATCTACTCCAAGGTTCAGACTCGTTGTAGTTGGCACAGTAGTGGTGGTATCAAGCTGAACACTGACGGCACTGTACCCAGTTCACCGTGTCGTCGTCCAAGCCCAAGGGATCTTCTTTTTGGAAGCAAATCTGGCAAACGTTTCTGTCTACAGGCCTTGAGGCGCGCTGCTTTCCAGAAGTCTTCTTGACTTTCGTGCTGAACTGCCTCAGCGTAACCTTAGCAACTTGTCTAATACGAGCTGCATGTAGGGATATTTGGGTTCACTACCAAGCTTTTCCTGAACAAGTTTCCCTTTGAAATCCGTACAAGTCTTCAACATACTCTTCAAACCTTCCGCACTTCAACTTGAATATCCTTCTGAACGTGCTCCCCTCGTTTATCGCCATGCTGATTCAACGTGTTTAAGTGAGTTACCGATAGTGCACCATTCAAACACTTTCACGTCCCATGTTATGATATATGATGTTTTTCAGGTCTCACTTGGAAAGATCACTTGTACAGTTTTACCAAAACTTCAGGTCACTTTTATTTCATCGGAGTTTTCCAGTTCTTCGTGTACGAAAGGAAACGCACTACCCGTATTTGCGTACTTATATTCATTTATACATAGCACTAAATTTCTTGCCCTGGTTCCACTAGTTTCTAAGCGTTTGTATTTTTTCAGAATCCTGTGTATATTTGAATGATGCAGTGAGATACCTTAGTCCGCAAACCGGAGCTCGCCGGGATAGATGCGAAGGAGAACGCCTTAAGTTTTCCTGTCCCGATTATGTCCCGAACAACCCAGAGTACTAGCTAGCGCAGCTTGAGCTGCAACTCCAGTTGGCACGCATCACTGACCAGAATGCCAAGTTCACATACATGGCTACTGCGTTGTCAATGTCGGTCGCACCCTGTCAGAGATTTAGTGATTAGACCGCCCGAGAGCAACACTTACGACGCACTAAAGAAAGCATTCATAGAACGTGCTGTCGTATCGGGAGAGAACCGAATTAAGCAAGTTCTTAGCGAGCTACAGCTAGAGGACCTAACACCATCTCAATTGCTTTGACAGTTGAAACAGGTGGGACAAAATCACAAGATTGAGGACAAACTCAATAGTTACATTTGGATGCAGAGGTTGCCAGACTTTGAACAGACAATTATTTCTCCATTCTCGTCAACGAGTTCCTCGGATGACTTGGCAAAATCGGCCGACTCAGTCATCCAACACATTCCCAGCAAAATGCATCATGTCGAGGCACACACAGAGAGGGTACCCGCAGACTTGATAGAAAAAGTGGAAGAACATTGTCTAGAAATTCAACCTCCCAAAGCTTCTCGCTCTCGTCCCGCTTCCAGAGGACGTAGCCGTTCTAGATCGCGTTCAAGAACGGGATACTGCTGGCACCATCTCACGTCTGGGACCAAGGCACGGAAATGCGGTAACCCTTTACCTTCTCAACCGCCTCGGGGGACGAAAGTGCCAGCAAGTGATGGCGACAATTGTTGCTGGCAGTCCTACCCCTGGTCGCCTGTTTTTTATACACGACGTGAGTTCTAGGTTGCGTTTTCTAGTAAACACCGGCGCTGAGGTCAGTGTCGAACCGCCCAGGAAAGAGGACACGCCTCGATCAACGCCCTTCCAGCTCCAGGCCACCAATGGAACCCCAATACGCACTTTTGGCACACGCTTTTTGACGTTGGACGTGTACCCGTGACGTGTTTTCTTTTGGGTGTTCAGTATAGCAGATGTGCCAGATGCCATTTTGGGCATGGATTTCTTAAATCATTTTCGGTTGGTCGTCGACGCAGGTCACCACGAGCTCCTAGATCCCCTAACGAGTATATCTGTTATAGGGACCACCTTTTCGACGACCGTCCTCAGCCCACTGTTTGCGAAAACTATCAGCGATCATCTTGCGGAGTCCAACTTGATGTAACAAATCATTTATTTTGCCGAATTATGCAGATCCCAAGTACCATCGCCTCAGAATTATGAAGCGCGAAGTGTCCTGCTTAAACTTGAAATTCCACTTCATATAATGTCTGTTTTTGTTTGTTTTGTTGATCTACTCACATAGCTGATTCGTTGTAGAATTTCCAATATTGGTTTTCAAGTATGCATATGCTTAAAAACCATTACGTTGATTCCGCTTTCATGAGTGTTTCTCACAAATGCGTCGAGAAATATACCATTATTATTATTATGATAGATCTCAAACGGTATTGCGTGAAGTCATGGGGTTGACCCGTCCACCTAACGAGTTACCTGCCGTCATTATGGACGTGGCACACCACATCAAAACGGAAGGTCCACCAGTTTTTCAGCGACCGCGAAGGATGGCGCCAGACAAACAGCGCATTGCTCGTGCCGAATTTCAACACACGCTGGACATGGGTATGATCCGCCCTTCTGACAGCCCATTGCCATCTCCTCTGCACATGGTGCCAAAGAAGACAGAAGGTGATTGACCTCCTTGCGGAGATTATCGTGGATTGAACAACGCCACTGTTCCAGATAGGTACCCTGTGCCACGTGCCCACGATCTAACTACCAGCCTTGCGGGTAGAACAATCTTCAGCAGAATAGACCTCGTCCGCGTCTATTAACAGATATGGGTAACACAGGAGGATATACCCAAGACGGCTATCACCACTCCATTTGGTTTGTTTGAATTTGTGCGCATGCCTTTTGGTCTTTGTAACGCTGCACAGATGTTCCGACGTCTAATTAATGAAGTCACCCGTGGGCTAGGCTTTATTTATGCACACGGAGATGACATCTTCGTGGCTAGCTTTTCCCCCAAAGAGCATATAACCCATCTACGTCCGGCGTCATACGGTCTCACCGTCAACGGAGCTAAGTCCAAACTTGATCGAGCCCCGTTACATTTTTTAGGCCACAGCATCTTAGCGTATGGGATTAAACCGCTTGATTCCAAGGTCAAGGCTATTCGATCGTGCCAACTTTCCGATACAATTCCCAAGTTTCGCCGCTTCATTGGACCCGTGAATTATCGCCGTCGATTTATTCCCAACTGCGCCAAGCTTATGCAACATTTGACTGATTTACTTCGTACTTCGCCAATGTTAAGCAGGCACTCGCCTCTTCAGTCATGTTGCATTTCCAACAACCGAACGCGCCAATTAGTATCGCTGTGGATGCATTGGACACAGCCATAGGTGCAGTGCTATAGCAAGCAGTTCGCGAGAGGTGGCAGCCGATCGCATTCTTTTCGCAACTCCTCAGCGATACCGAAATGCGATACAGCACCTCCGGTCGTGAACTCTTAGCCGTGTATAGGGCTGTGCGCCACTTTCGCCACGCACTCGAGGACCGTGATTTCATTATTTTCACGGATCACAAGCCTCTCGTGTATGCTTTACGGAATTACTCCTATAACAATTCACCTCGAGAGGCTTGACAGTTAGACTGTATAGCCCGGTTTTCTACGGACATCCGTCATGTCTCCGGAGCTGCAAACGTCGCCGCAGATACTCTATCACGAATGCACGTGTCTACAGCCACAGGCTTGATATTACATCACATCATATCAGCACAACAACAGTCCGATTGCACGTTTACGGATGATCTGAAACGCACGAACTTACGGCTTGTCACAGTTCCATTGACATCTTCGCCCAGTACCATTAAATGTGACAATACGCTGGGGTACCCCAGGCCGGTCATGCCACATTCGTTACGAAAAGCAGTTTTCGAAGCGTTGCATAGCCTGTCACATCCAGGGATACGCGCATCACTGAGACTGATCGCGGATCGATTCGTCTGGCTTAACATGGATCGAGATGGAGCCATTGGGCCCGTTGCTGTCTTGCATGTCAACGTTTCAAGCTCAACTGACACACGAGCACCCCCCTTGGAACCTTTTCCAAATCCCGACAACCGTTTTGAACATGTCCATCTGGACCTCGTCGGGCCACTTCCGCCTTCGAGAAGCTACACACACCTGCTCACGTGTATCGATCGGTTAACTCGCTGGCCAGTAGCCACACCGTTATCAAACACATCAACAGTGTCCGTGACTCGCGCTTTTGTCGAGCATTGGGTTGCACGTTATGGTTGTCCGTCGCCCATCACAACTGACCGTGATACGCAGTTCGAATCAGCTTCGTTTTCACAACTGACCAAGCTGTTAGGCTTGCATCGAGTACGCACCACAGCAAATCACCCGCAAGCTAATGGACTCGTAGAGCGTTTCCATCGTCAGCTCAAAGCTTCATTACGTGCTCACGAGCCGATGGGTTGGGAAGAAAATTTACCCCTAGTTCTACTCGGTATTCGCAATTGTGTCAAAGATGACAATACGACCCCGGCGTCACTTGTCTATAGTCCTCCTTTAAGCCTTCCAGCCGATTCCTTTCAGTCGTCAAGCAAAATTGCTGTCGACTCTCAAGACTACACCAACCGACTAGCCGAATACACGTATTCAAAAACCATCGTCTTACGTTCCCAAAGAACTCAGCAATTGTGAGTTCGTGTTTCTGCGAACAGACTGTGTGAAGAAACCGCTGCAGCAACCGTATAAAAGACCGTTTCGTATCATTAAACTGTCCGCAAAAACCTATGTGATTGACAGTTTCAGTCAGCACCTCACCGTCTCTATTGACCGCCTTAAACCAGCTTTCACCGACTCACCCCCCGGTTCGACAACACAAACATCATCTGAGCCGTCTCCATCTACTTCAACCTCTGATTTGGTCTCAACGTTATCTTCCGCATCTATTCCTGACGAATTCTCTCCTCAACCTACAACTCGTTCAGGAAGGCGCGTCCATTTCCCCGCGCGCTTTCTGGAGTAGTTTACCTATTATATTTAGCACTTTCTGTACAGTTGATAATTAATTATATGTATTCCACGCTCCTGTCTACCAGCAGCTAACTGTGTTCCTTAGGTACAATTTCCTGACTCGCTTTACACGGAAGCTACCTGCACATAATTGTAAATATCCTCAGGCACTGCAGGACAAGCGTTACGGTGGGTATCTGCCGTTTTCTCTAGCGTTCAAGTACTTCACCTTTCCTTATTCCTAGGTTTGACCAGATGCACAGCAACAGTTGCTGGGCTTAAGGAGAAAACCTTGAACGGCGTAGTACTTTCTGCCTGCGCAGTGAGGAAATCACACCCCCTGTCACGTCCTCAGGAGGCGTTTTCAGGTTGGGTGGTACGCGCGCGGCTGGCCAGCAAGACAGCAACCGTTGCCCAAAAATAAAATTCACAGATAGAAGGTCACCTATATTGATCACTCTTCTAGGGGAGGGTTGATGTAGTGAGATCAACTTCGACAAAATTTTAAACTCCGCGCGACGTGAGAGTTGCCTTGCCAGTACCACCGCGCCGGTTCACATTAACTTGTGAATGCAGATTTAATACAAACCACTAGCATCAAAGTTAGTGGGCCGGCACAGATATCACAGTTTTGCTCGTAGGTGTATTGTGATTCCGCACCATCTCTACTACTGTAGGTTACATTCACCAGGGTAACAACGTTAAGATATTACCGTTAGGAACGCCGCCTAAGCAGTCTAACGCTTGGTTGAATTCTGAAGGTCGACTGGAATTTTCCGTCGACACTCTTCCACTCTGGCGGCTGCTGTGCGGTTGTGCTCAAGGTGCTCTCACGTCCAGCTCCCTAGCACCACTTAATTGTTACGTTGAAGTCTGTTGTGAACGGTGAGTAAATCAATAAATAAAGTTTGCTTGTATATTCATCGTTTTCTCCGTGCGACTTCCGATTCACGGTAGCATAAGGTTGGGGAAACCTTGGGCGTACAAATTCATGGACCTAGCACTACACAGTATACGAAATGGACCAGCGAGAGTAATTTAGCGCTACACATTTAGGGTAGTTTAGGGATTTTTATGTCGAAAACACAATTGATCACCACCGCACTCTCGCTTTGGCCAGTGCAAATCATCTTGGGTTTTTGTGTGCCCTTTACCTATTTGTGCTAGTGTAGCACATAAACCGTTCTTACCACCAGGCGGGAAACATCAGAGAAAATAATATTTTCATACTGGGTACAGTCACTTCCTTTTGATATCACAGCTGAAGTGGAAGACCTTTTGGAATCAATCTCGGCTGATTTTCCTTATACTATTTTAAAGGATGCGCGGAGAATGACGTCCGGTCGAGAGGTCCATGCGTTTTCCGCGAAAGTATGTGCGTTTCCACCTCGCCCACATCATGGAAAATTTCTTTGCACATTTTTTCGGGACTATCTACTTGGAATAATGGTCAAATTCTTCGCCAGTACACCCTCTCCATCCTCCAACCACGGTATTTTTGGCACGAACTTGAGCTCAGGTAGGCGATCACATTGTGGAGTCCCAATTGATGTAACAACTCAATTATTCTAACGAATCGTGCAGATCTCAAGTACTATCATCTCAGAACTATGGAGCTTGAAGTTTACTACCTGAACTTGGATGTTCACTCACTGTAGTGTCTGGTTTTTCTGTTTTGTTGCTCTACTCACATAGCTAACTCGTTGTACGATTTTCAAATTTGGTGTTGAAATATGTCTGTGCTGAAAATTATTACGTTGATCACGCTCTCCTGAGTGTGTTTCTCACAAATGCGTCGAGAAATATAACATCATTATTATTATTATAAAACGCACTGGGATGTCAGAAGCAAAACTCCTACATGATCTGTTTAATTCGGCCGAATTGGGTGATCGGTCTCCATCTCAACTGTTACGTTATATGAGAGGTCTTTTGGGCTCACGGAAGCTTGACGATGCCATTTCAAAACAGTTGTGGGCCGAAAAACTGCCATCCGCGGTACAACACATTTTGGCTGCCATGGATGAAGAGAGCTCATTCAACAAATTAGCAGCCCTTGCGGACAAAGTGGCGGAGACTTTCCTTTCATAGCCACTGTGCACCACGACCATAACAGTTCCCAAGTCACTTCCTTCAGTTCCGACAACTAATGATAGCCTGAGACTTTTGATAAAGAAAATGTGCCACCGTATGGACAATATGGCTATGCAGATTAACGGACTGAAGAAGCAACTACCCAAAAGCCGTACGCGATCTAAAACTCGCACTCGACCAAGGTGGTGCTGGTACCACCGAAACTTTCGGGACAAAGCGAAGAAGTGCACACCGCCGTGCATATTCCGAATTCGCCACGCGTCACCGTCAATCCGGCAGACCAGCTAGTAACAGCGACGACTGTTGCTGGCCAAGCAGGTAATAGTCGCCTATTTTTAATCAGGGACCGGTCGACCAGCTTACGGTTTCTTATCGATACCGGAGCTGAGCTCAGCGAAATTCCTCCGCGACCAAATGATCGACTTCAGTTGGGTTAGTACACTTTACAGGCTGCGAATCAAAGTCGCATCAAAACTTTCGGGAAACGCTCACTCACTGTCGATCTTGGTCTCCGGCGATGTTTTCGTTGGATATTCCTGCTTGCCGACGTCCAAACGCCACTCATCGGTGCCGACTTCCTGGCACACTTTAACCTTTCCGTCGATGTCAAGAGGCGTAAGCTAATTGACAACACTACCGCCTGCACAGTAAATGGTGTTCAATAGACGATAGCGTCAATCGGCATCCGACCCGCTCTTCCACCAACACCGTCTTTTGCAGCACTGTTGAAGGATTTTCCTTCGTTAACTCGGCCGTGCTCACATACCGAGACGGTTAAGCACAGTGTGGAACATCACATTACAACACGCGGTCCTCCGGTTTTCGCCCGTCCACGCCGTTTACATCCAGATAAACTCAAAATAGCCAAAGCTGAATTCGAACATATGCTTCAGTTGGGCATAATTCGACCTTCGAACAGCTCTTGGGCAACACCGCTACACATGGTACCTAAAAGGTCTCCAGGTGATTGGCGGCCTTGCGGTGATTACCGTGCTCTCAACAACTGCACAATCCCGGACAGGTACCCTATACCCCATATACACGACTTTTCGTTAGGACTCGCTGGCGCTACCATCTTCTCTAAATTAGACCTTGTACGCGCCTATTATCACATCCCGGTCGCGGAGGAAGATATTTCAAAGACAGCCATTACAACACCTTTCGGACTTTTTGAATTCACAAGGATGCCCTTCGGGCTCCGTAATGCGGCTCAAACATTTCAACGATTCATGGACGAAGTATTACGCGGACTCCCTTTTGCGTACGTCTACATTGATGATGTTTTGATCGCTAGCCGCTCAAACGAGGAACACCTTTCTCACCTTCGTGCTGTTTTTGAACGTTTCGCGCAATATGATATTAAAATCAACATCGACAAGTGTGCCTTCGGAGTTAACTCATTGGATTTCCTGGGACATCGCATAGACCAAACCGGCATCACACCTCTGCCAGATAGAGTTGAGTCTATTTCGACTTTTCCGACTCCCACTACGATGATACAACTCCGACGATTTCTCGGCATACTCAACTACTATCGACGTTTCATTCCCCATTGCGCGGACATTGTAAAACCTCTAACTGACCTAGTTGACTCTAAACGCAAGTCAGTTGAATTGTCACCTGAAGCCAAAGCAGCTTTCTCGACAGCAAAGGAAGCCTTATGTCATGCCACAAAACTGTGCTTCATCACTTGCGATCCAAATGCTCGTCTCATTCTCACCACAGATGCATCAAACGCTGCCGTCGGCGCGGTCCTGGAACAGTCTGTGAATGGTGAACAGCAACCCCTGGCCTTTTTCTCGCAAAAGTTGCAACCAGCACAGACTAAGTACAGCACATTTGGACGTGAATTGCTGGCCATTTATTTGGCGATCCGTTATTTTCGGCATCTTTTGGAAGGTCGACATTTTGTTGTGCAAACCGATCACAAGCCTTTAACATTTGCTTTTCATGCTAAACCTGATCGGTACTCTCCGCGCGAAATCAGACATTTGGACTACATCTCCCAATTCACCACGGACATCCGACACCTACGTGGTGACGCCAATATCGTAGCTGATACATTATCACGACCTGACGTCAACTCAGTCCAATCACCTCCTTCCTTCGATTTGTCTCAAATGGCCACAGCCCAGCAGTGCAGTGAGGACATGAAGGACGTTTCCATCTGTAAGTCCTTGAAATTGTCTACCATCCCTTTACCGACGCAAGCTGGCGACATTTTGTGTGATACTTCAACGGGTACACCCAGACCTTTCGTTCCACTTTCTTACCGACGTACTGTTTTCAATCATTTCCATCGTTTATCTCACCCCGGAAAACGCGGCACACTGAAATTGATTGCACAACGCTTTGTTTGGCCCTCTATGAACAAAGACGTTCGCCTTTGGTCACAACAATGTCTGGAGTGCCAAAGGAGTAAAGTGCACAGGCATACGTTTACCACACAGGGCACATTCTCCCGACCGGACGCCCGTTTTTCCCATGCGTATCTTGACATCGTTGGCCCACCACCACCCTCCAACGATTGTACGCATATACTGACTGCAACCGACCGTTTTACCCGTTGGTCTTTGGCTGTGCCCATCAGAGATATTTCGGCAGAGACAGTCGCTGAAACTTTCCTAGAACACTGGATAGCTAATTTTGGTATGCCATCTACAATCACTATGGATCGAGGCACCCAGTTCCAGTCTCCTCGTTTTCGCAATTTCACGCAGTTACTGGGTTGCTCGCACATCAAAACAACAGCATATCACCCTTGTTCTAACGGGTTAGTCGAGCGTTTTCACCGACAACTGAAAGCCTCGATAACCGCTCAGTCCAACGCAACGAAGTGGAGTGAACGTCTACCACACATCCTCCTTAGAATCCGGTCTACCGTTAAAGAGTACGTTGGCTGTACTACCTCTGAGTTAGATTACGGTACCAACTTGCATCTCCCAGGGAAACTGATTCGAACCTTGACTCATCCAGACCCAGGCACGGACTACATTTCACGTTTACGACAGCACATGTCCAGCCTTCGTTTAACACCGACCCGTAAACATTGGCGCCGAGAACAAAAATCTCCAGATTTGTTCACATGCAAATTTGTGTTTATGTGCCAAGACGCCACCAAGAAACCGGTACATCCACGAAACCTCGGCCCGTTTAGAGTGGTTAGATGGGACGAGAAATTCTTCATTATTGAAAAGTCTAGACGAAGTGAATCGGTATCCATTGATCGGCTGAAACCAGCCTACACAGAACAAGATGTTGACCCACCTGAACCGACGTTGACTGAGAGCATTCCCTTTCCATCCCCAACAGTATTACACTCCCATGCGCCTTAGCCCCCTTGTTCCCCTGAACAACGTACCACACGTAGAGAGCGATCTATACACTGACCGAAACATTTAACAGATTATAGTACATGATATGACTACCGAGCGTTTGGTTTGTTTTCCCCTCACTGTCATTCTTTCATCGTGTTTTCAACCCACAAACGCTCTGGTGGTGGAGTTCTGTAACGTCTTGTACACTGTTTTCTACTTCATGTTTTTACTGTTATTCATGCATTTTTATCTTCTTCAACCTCGCATGTACACATGATGTTTGAACGAGGTTAATCGATATACAGAGTAATCAGAAATTTAAGAATTACACTTCCGTGTTCGCGAGTTCTGCTTTCTGTCCGCGGCCAGGGTCGGTGGCGTACAAATCTTTGGAGGAGTTAGAATTCATCGGAATCAATCGTTTAGTTCGGCAAATTTATTTATCTGTCGTTGGAATTATCTCGGTCGTGACATCGAGACTATCTGGGGGACACACGACAAGTAGTATCAGTGGAGAATCCTCATCTGGTGTAGTGGAACGCTAAACCTACGTGCCTTCACAAACTATTGTGAGTTATTCGTTTTCCTTTTCATCAGATTTCGACTTCCTATTCACACCTGAGTTTCCATATACTGTTTAGATCCACTACACTAGCAGAGTGTTCTGTCTGCCCGAATGAATCTCGAGTGCATAGGAAAATGCCACAACAACCAGTTGACAGGGTTATTTAATTCAGAACTCATAGCAAAGGCAATAATATCACATGAATTCTTCGTCGGAATATTTCGCATACACATTGTTCGTCATAGTAGATGTAATCACCCCACATTTTCTGACCTAACATGTAAGACTGCGTTCTTTTTCCTGATCCCATAACTATCTACTATGCAAGGAATTTTTCTGCGACAGATGGACTCACGGAACTTCGTCTTAGCTGAACAACTCGCGTGACTTTCAACGTTTTGACGGTTTCCAGCAATCGACGAAATCCTGCGCTAGAGTCTGCTCAGCCGTTTGCTGGATTTTAAAATTTTGCGTTTTGCCTCGTCAATGCGAACACATTTTAACATTTTTCGGACGCTAATAATATCGCGTAATGGCGAGAAACTCCAAAGATGCATGCGGACGTTTCCCCCAGATTGACCTTGAACTATTTGAAACCCTGACCACACAGGACCTCGTAAAAGTTGAAATAATGTAACATCCCATTTTTCTGACTAAATCTGTGAGGCAAGCGAGCTATTTATTTTTCTGTTGCGTGCATCAAAGCGTCCTAAACTATAATCCTTTTCCTTCCGACCACGTCCTTTTTGATAGTAGGCATTCCGCTTGCGCTACTGTTCGATTATTCGTTTTGTATCGCCCGCAATTATCCGCGGTGATCGCGTATAACCTAGCGCGCTCCTCATATATGCGTCGATAAATATACATTATTATCGTATCATGGGCCCGCGTAAAACACCGCTTTCTTCAGCTTTGCTGAGACTTTTGATCAGGTGACACGACCCATTTCTACAGGAAACAGAGACACACTGTATCAGACGCGACAGTCACCACAGGATCACTTCGTTTCTCAGTGGTAGAATCTCTTGCGTTGAAGCCGGCTCTGATCTCTTTTCCCTCGCACTTGACTCAGCAGGTGTGCGACAAGGATCCGTCCATGTCCCACTGAAATTTTAACTTTATATTAGCGATTCACGGTAGAGGATTTCACGTCACTATTCTTGACTTGAAAATCTGGAAATTCCAAGACCATAGCACTTTGCAGGGTGACCCGAATGCAGTTGAGCAACGGTTACTGGGTTGACTTTTTCCTGTCGACAACGAGAAGTGCGTACATATATCCCTTCATAGCGATTCTGCCACGTATTCGTAACATAATATGTACAGACAGAATTGCGTGTAGCTAAGGTGATTTTCCGAAATCACGGGCGTATGGATACCGCACAATTTGTCTTTTACATTTCATCATGACAAGCCATCCAAGAAAGTTTCCATTCTACTGGCAGGTTTAAACACGACTTTTTGGGTCGATAAAGTGAATTTTCAAGATCATTATTATCTGTGTTTCACCATCGCATGAGTACGCCAAATTACTGGCTAATTCTGACCTAAAAAAGACAGATGCACTCAAACAGGTACAGCGAGCTGTGACAAAAATCGTAGCAAGTCTCTGGAATTTTTCGTACGTCTCTCGGCTAGACATCCTTCGCTTTTACCCTCTAGAATACAGAAGACTTCAATGGGACCTGGAGTGCTTATAGAGGGGGTGTTCATTCTTACAGGCCCAAGTGGGCTAAGGAGTCACATTGAACTTTCTGCAAGGGGAGGCCTGAAACAATTGTCAGACGGAAATTTTCTGCCAAGGGGTGGTCGCCCATTGGAATAACCTGTCACCACCTGGTATTAATGACTGCTCTGGGATACAAAACAAGGCCTTGATGGACGTTTATCTACTTTTCGTGTCTGTTGCTTCCGTATTCGCAGCATATCTACAAAATGCCGTGCCATACCTCTTTTTCTATGGTTCCCTTTACAAGAAGCTGATGCTCCTGTGATATCAGAAGAAGAATACGTACTGATCTGCGGAACTAATTCTGCTGGCGTCGCACACGGGTATCAATCACTGAATCACTAATCGTTGGCACTCGAAACACGTGGACTACCAGAACCTGCCTGTGGTGTGTTGCATGAGTAGCCCCCTGTGTAATGTTGCCTTGTCTTCACTTCATTGCTTAGCTTGCACGTAACTTGGGCATTAGTTACCAGTCATTTCTTCTCTCTATCCTTCTTATATGCAAGGCTGACATCCAATGCGTTTCGGTTACTGGCAAAATGTTGACGTACCATAAAACTCGGGAAGTTTTTGCCTTCTTTCATCAAAACCTGAACTGGCAGGCTACTGGACGCAACGTCGTGTGAACTGAAACGAACTAAATTACCTGAATTACCCGCTGGGTGATGCAAGATTTTCTGCTATTTTCGTGAGGACGACCCACTAACTGCATGGAATATAGAGCGTATCAGTTGTGACTAAACAATATTGATGAAAATACCGAACTACGCTGAAAATGTATCAGAAGTACTGTTTGGGTTTTGCACAAACTTTCCACCATGCACAGCAACTTTTCCAGTTTTCCTGTCTATATGAGATTTATACATTCTCTTCCAGTTCGCAGGATTTCAGGTGGATATTGGTCCTTCTTCTGCTTGTGTGCATAAAACTGTTGTGAGAAAGCTAATTGTTACTTAGCATTATCTCAACGGCCAGCGCAGATCTATTCAGCTACAAAACATGTAACAAGTGCTGCAAACATCTTTGGAGGAACGGCACGAAGGTTTGAACTCTGTGGACTGTCTTATCAGTGGTTCACCGATTTTTAACTTACACGAAAGTGAACAAACAATCCTGGACTCTACAGTCGGTCCGAAGGCACCTTATTGTGTACTCTGTTGTACAACTTCAGCAGTGAAATATCTCGGTGTATTATGGATACGGGCAAGCTGGACGATTGCAGACTTTACTAACGGCCGCCAGTATGGAGGAAATTGTTTAATCTTGCAGATGTTTGAGTTTTAAAACACCTGTTGCCGACTCCATGCGGTCTAACAACCTTGTCATTGAAACTGAGGTTAACTGCATCAAACCTAGAAAGTAAGTGATACGATGACCAAGGTTGATGAATGTTAATGAATGCTTATTGCGGTGATGGCGGAATTCACTCAGTAAAACCGCCATAATGACAACCATTTTCATTTCGTTGCTTTGTTGCAGTCACAATCTGTTCAGTAAACGTGAAACTGTGAACTGTGTTTCTGACGGATGTTGGTTACTTTGGCTAGCGTCAAGCTTCGTGAAGGTTTATCTGTATGTTCCCAGATATCTAACTTTTTCAAAACTCGACTTTTCGACTACCGGTTATCACTCCTGGTGCCCCACGTTTGTCTGTCCGCCGGTTTTCAGTGTGTTACGATGACAATGCTGATTGGGGTCAGGATATGTGAGACGTCACCCTGAGCTATACGCTTCGTCTTCATGTTTTTTCCTTGACGCTATCAAAAACTTGGCACATTCTTGTAGGCAAATATAACGGTTCATTCTTCACCACGTTTGTTGTGATGATGCTTGTATCCCCTCCCTCGTGTTATCGCTATCGCAGCTTGTCACAATAGAGGGTCACCGAGATTTGCGTTGCTAACGACTGTTTGCCGGTATTTTCAATGGGATTAGACTTCATCGGAACATGTCTGTACGTTCTGCCATGTTTCATCCAGTCCCTACTTAATTTTCAAACAGCCGAGTTTTTCTGCGGACGCTTCGGAATGTTTCGGCATGCAAGTTATCTGGACCCTAGATGTCTGCGGTTTCGCAGAAAGGGTATAAATATTCTACGTTAATTGTTATCCATAGTTTGGAACACAGTTTGGCTTCGCGGCATTCAGAACAAGGTGCCCACAAAACGTAGAGCTACGCATACAATATATAAATCACGCACATGCAATGCACACTAGAGACAATGTGGCCTGCTAGCTAAGAACATCACAGATTCTCATTAACACCGTCTTCTGGAGGATGGCGCAGCAAACCCTATAGACAGCTTCGTGGGTATTTTGTAGGATGAAATCCTGGACTACGTCGTCAATTAATGGGCTGGATACTCACGAGCGAATATGCATCAATTCAGTCTTTTGTGATCCGTCACGCGCGATGTGGTTTGCTGAAAACCATCTGCGCTGTTACTGCGGTCCCATAATGTTGTTGGCAAAGGACAAGTTTGTGATAAAATTTTACCCTTGGAGGTGTCCCATTTGTAACAAGAACAAATTCATAAGAAATGCATCCATTTTCGGTTGAGATCACTTGTCTCTGCTACCCTATCCTGCTGCATTGTGCTTATAAGATTGGTAGTAAACAAATACTGAAATTTTGTGCACAGACTACGGGACAGTGGTCAGTTTTCGTCACTGTTTATGCCATATTATGACCATAGAACAACGTCTGCGTATACAGTCTGCGTTCAAATTAGTAGCTACACCGTCAAGTCGAGTTTTAACGTGGACAGCATGGAGAACAAAGACGGGCAATGGTGAAAAGCTTGCAACGGAAGCGTTTTTGGATTTATTTTGCGTATCATGTTCAGTCCTCTTCAATGATATTTTGATAGGGATATCGCCCAACACGGCCAGAGGTAAATGGCGTCCTGAACATCAAGTAGTGGCTAATAGAAAAACATAAACACTTCAGGGATCGGCAGGCAGAGTAGGTGGATTTGTTTCGATATTGTGTTCTATGTGGACGGCAAGCATTCTCACCCAAGTCGAACACAGCTTGGAAGAGCTGATAGACTTAAATACTGAAAAGTTCCTAGTGATATATTTTAGCACGACCCATTTTTAAACCGTCCCACATACAACAAAGGTGGAAACAATCACATGATAATATCGTTTGCAAACTTCTTAAAATGACAACCCGTCGACTAATAACTACCTAAAATCCTGCAAACAGGAAGAAAATGTATATATCTCATATAGACAGGAAAACTGGAAAAGTTGCTGTGCATGGTTTACTGCCATCTATTAGTATTCTTGTTGAAATGCAATGCCAACCTCCTATGGTCGTGTGTTTCCATTCCGTCGATACCTCCACAACATCGTGAATTTGCGCATTCTCGAGCTGGATGATCACGTATTCTGTCTCGAAAATTGCAATGGAGGCATTTATGGTGCTTCAAGAAAATGGGCTAACGTCTACACTGGATTGTTAGCGCGAAAATGGTGGAAAGTTTGTGCAAAACCAAAACAGTACTTCTGATACATTTTCAGCGTAGTTCGGTATTTTCATCACTACTGTTTAGTCACAATTGATTCGCTCTATGTTCTATGCAGTTAATGTATTTTTTAATATTTTCAATGTCATTGGAAAACCGGCCATTTGCTTAAAAATAAAGCAGTGAAGTTTGAACGAAAATCACGCTCAGTAACTACGCAAATGACTGTGGCCAAAGAATGAAAGGAAGCGGGCTCCACTGTGCCGGGCGGTATTCAAAATCGGGTCACGCGGAACATGCACAGATTGCTTGAATGAGCTAAAAAGCAATCGACAATAAACATACTAAACGACCGTTTGAAATCTCTCAAAATTTACGACTATGGACAATATATCGGGGCAGTTTTGGGTCACTTGATTCGCGGCAGAACAATTCAGAATATTGAAGATTTACTGGGCAAAACTATTTCTCTACATAAATAACCTATGGTTAACAAACCGTACAGGTGTTAAGCAGATGAACGCTGAGCACGGGATCTATTCATCAACAAATTTCAATCAATAACCCAGTATCGTGAACACTTGAGTGACGCGGTACAAAATAAACAAAGGGGGAGTTCAAGTGAGAGTTCGTAACGTCGATACAGAATGAGTTATGAATGATAATGGAAGAAATGTTCAGTCAGTATTCAGTGTAATCAATATGTATATGTATATGGGGCCTACAGTAGAATAGTTAGACCATTGGGTATAGGTGTAGGATTAATTAAGATTTGGATTGTGTAGAGTTCAGGCCATGTTTGGGTATCTTCGTAGTAACGTCGCTGTGTGCCGATGTGGAGGCTCGAGGGATTGAGCCACACGACGGACGTTTTACCATCGCACTCTCAATTTCAATTCTAGTGTGCCGAACACAAATTCGATTGATTCTGACTCAAATCAACAGATTATGGAGAACGGAATACTAGATGAGTCGTTGAAGTAGTGGCACACGCGCACAGCGTGCAATTATTTGCACTAGTGAAGAAAGTAAGACTGAATCTTTATGAGGTCTTCTACAGCACATGCAGGCAGAATAATATGTACAAAACAGACGAGCAGGAGAACACAGTTGTAGCCGGGATCCTTACAAGAGTCACATGATGCCTGAGTCATACACAAGCCTCCGATGATATGACTACATACATGAAACACTGGAGACCACAAAGCTCTCCTCCCTAGCCTACTGCACCAACTTAGAGTGGAACTAACCTCATAAGTAAATGGTGTGAATTGCCCAAAACATTTCAAATGCTGGTGAATGTGGCAATGTAGCTGAGGATGTTTCTCACTCCCTGGCTCCCCGAGCCAGCTGTGGTGAAAATTTACCTGATTCACCGCCCACCCGAACCCAGGCACAACACGAGATCTAACAGGGGGACCAATCCAAACGTCGCCTCAAAGATTCCGCACCAGGATTGAACGAATAGTTTTGATTTTTCGCCCTCCGCTGCCGGCATTTTTTTTCAGGTATTGCACCGATAAACTGGCTGGCTGTGACTCCGCATGTGCTAATACGATCAGCCAATGACAGCGTAATTTTTTCAATACTGATGTACAGCCATAGATTCGGATTCTCGTCTCATGAATAGGAACTGCTTACTGCAACCCCTACCACATTTTCTCCTTATTAATTGTATGGAAGGTTTCAATTCAACCACGATGTTCAGGGCTATTCCAAGTCCCGATGGCGTGCATTCACGAGTGATGGCGCTGGTGTCTCTAACTTCACATGCTATAGAAGCAGTCGCCAGCCAAACCGGTGGTGATGCGTGATAAAGCCTAATAATGCGTGTATGTAGGGTGCGGAGAGGGGGCAGGTGGCATTTTTCTGCGTCGAATTGCTGGCTGGTTTGTTTCATAACGATGCGGTCGATGTGTACCAGCTGGGTGCTGAGAGAGACCCAATGTAGGAAGCATCATTATCCCTCTTTCTAAGCCGCTGAGCCTCTACAAAGAAGAAACCCTGGAAGGTGCCCAGTGCAACGTGTACAAACTCAGTTGGGATTTAACGTCTGTTGTAAGCTAGAAGACAGGAAGGATA
This sequence comes from Paragonimus westermani, assembly GCA_008508345.1. Classification (NCBI taxonomy): domain Eukaryota; kingdom Metazoa; phylum Platyhelminthes; class Trematoda; order Plagiorchiida; family Troglotrematidae; genus Paragonimus; species Paragonimus westermani. The sequence goes on from QNGE01000775.1 coordinate 20,986, forward strand.
ATCCCGGACTTTTAGTAGTTCTTTTGATTGTGCTTAACCTACTCCCAGCGTCCGTCGATAGGATTGGTCTAGGGTAGCTGCGTCTGTAATGTCGCGATCGTGTGTAAATTACAAGCCCGCTAAGCAACAGATTTGGATCCAAAAGGTAGACGGTCGAAGTGGTGAATTTCCTATTTATAAGGTTCTAAGTTACAAGGAAATCATGAAGGACTAAGGAGAAGAAAAAACAACAAACTTCATTGTCGAATCGACCAAGTACACAGGTTTTGAGACTTACGATTCACTTGAGTACGACCAAAAGTGACAGTCCCGTAATGACGAAGCGACCAAGCATACAAGAAATCAATGTGCACGTGAACAAAGGCACAGAGCTGGGGAGTAACGGTGAACAAATTCTGTGACAGTAAGCTTCAATATTCAGACACATGACAGCCGTCAAGCGTTCAACGCAGGCAGCTACTTTAACACTAGCCTCCGAAACCAGCATGGTTTCTTAATATTCAGGTAGCTGCAGGTACAGTGTGTGTCATGACCAGATCATCTTGCCCCTGAACTTTACCCTCTGGCAGCGCCAGTATCCTGCGCCCCTTTGAGAAGACATATGGATTTGGCGTCTCACCTGATCGCGCCGCTGTTTGTTTCCAAATGCATCTCGCGGATATAATTGCAGCTCGCTATATTACTCACCACAGCCTTGAGCTATACACCTAGGTGTCGAGGGCCTCCAATCCGTGGGACTGGATCACCAGCCTCCACGTTTCATTCAACCTTGGTCCACTTATGGTTCGTCTAGATGGAGAGTAAGTACCTTCCGATCCAGCGTCCCCAAAACACACTAGCCAGGTACTCAGCCTGCCTGCATTCATTTGTGTTTATTTCTAACAGTGGGGTTTGGGTACACGGCAGGCCGGGATTTGGTTTCAAGCGCAACAGATCGTCTGGTGTTGAAACCGAGAGACCGTCATCATCATCGTAGACTGGAACCGAAGGTCTCTTGTCCGGGGTCCTCTAGACATCAGTCAAGTAAAAGTAGAGAGCCTCATCAGACACCATCTATCGCTTTACGATAGCCTGCGAGACTTGTCGGAATATGTGAAACATACGCTCCAATGTTTCACCCCAATGTCCAGTAGCGGGAGAACCAGAGTGCCAGTCGATACCACGGACCACCAGAATTGGATGGGTTTTGTCTTGGCAGAAGACAAGTAGTTTCCCTTTCAGCTGTGATTCCGCACCCACAAAGATCCACACGTTATCGCTGTACACAACTCCAGACACACCTCGACGGCCAGTGGACCTCATCAGATTAATAAGAAATGAGTCTGTTGACATTAACTATACTACTTCCAAATATACAACTCTTGTGCTGGAACAATTAAAGAGACGGCCATGTCCATAACAGCTCCACGGGACGGCAGTATCGTTGTTTGAATACCACAAAATAGCCCGGTTGAAACCCCTCCACCGAGACCTAAGACACTGTTTATGGTAACAGGCTTTGGTCGGACCAGCGTACCTCGTCGGCCTTCGGAGTGTTCCGTACAGTTTCCAATAAAGGCGCTTTGCTGCTCCAGTAGAACGATGGGTTCACACGCCAGATCCAGTTCTAACTTACACAAGAGGCCCAACGTAATGGAACACTGTCGACTAGCCTTCATGCAAATAAAGAATTTTTCGAACACATTAAACAGGGTATTACACTAAGTAGGGCGTACCAATGTGAAGCATGTTTCACGTGCCATTGCGCGCTACCAACGCGGGCTACTGCCAACACCTCTCTTAATTACCGTTCCCTAGTTTGAATCTGTTTCAGTAACTTCTCACAGGGTCAACACACCACTTGAAATTCATTCAAACATGAACCTCTCGAACCCGAATAACGTACCTCCCGTGCACTCCGTCTGCACATGACATACACGCATATTCCAGTTGAAATGTAATCAGCACATTGTCCAAGGCTGTTCATATGTCCCATTTCCCAACTGTGGTCACATATACAAGCCAGTAATCTTCTTGTACTCGAATATAAGGAACAGAAGAACAGAAATCATGACGTTTCATGTATTATCTGGGTGTCTTCAGGCTCTCGGATGCATGTGTGAGGTCTAATTAACGCCTGCTTAAATAGAAGCGTGCGGTTTTTTCAGCGTCGACCATTCAACAGTCGGCGGGATAATTCAAGCTCCTTATGTTCGTGTTCTAAGTCAGGAGTACAGTGCCTTCTCATGAAATATATACAAAATACAACCTCCTGTATACTTCAAAATCCTCAGATGTGGATGAACAATTCTATGAATTATTTGCAGGTATGAATAAGGGACCGCCAGAGTTTCACAGAAATTCCGAAGCATCCTACGTCTGGCTAGAAAAATTGGTCTACAATGCTCAGTGCACAATGTACAAGAAATTAATGTTGGCGTCACACGCTGCAGAGAGCTGAGCAGAATTACTTGTTGATTCCGGACCTCTGGTGGATCCAGGACAGTGGCGTCTGTAAGGAAGGATCGTCTGTAAATTCTGAGCCCGTCGAGCAATCGATTCGGATCCAAAAGGGGAGACGGTCGTATTGGCGAGTTTCTTATTAACAAGGTGCTAATGTTCAAGAAGATTATGGTAAACTGAATAAAGAAAGATAACAACAAACCTCGATATTAAATTCACCCAAATATACACGTTCCGAGATTAACGGTTCACGTAAATATGATCAACTACAACAGTCGCGTAATGGCGGAGCGATCAAGCTCAAATGCAACCAGGTACATACACACAAAGGTCCGACAAGGAAAGTTAGGGGAGAGAAAACACGCGAAGTCAAGTAGCTAAAAGAAAACGATATCAAGAGTAAATAATGCATGAAGATTGACATTCATAGAAGAACTGACTTGTCACGCGCGTAACTCCAATGTTCGGGTTGTGACGGCACAGGTCACTGATCTAGCGAATGATTGCCAGCTAATTACTCTTCCCTATTCGTCGTTCCAAATATGCAGACGAGAGAGGTTAACAAGCAAACAGGTACAAGACGTGCACCGAAGAATTACACATATGAGGTCAGCAAATTCCCCGAATCCCGTATATAATTGACTTGTAGACTGGGCTGAATAAAGTGAACGAGTTCCACCGTGTGGTCGTTTTGTACTACCTATAATACACACACCGCCCTCGTGACTCGTTGCAGTTGTTGTTCCAGTGTTCTGTTGTGTGTCTGATTGTTGTGTGTTGGGACTACTTTACTTATCATACATTGATCGTACACTCTCGTTTTCATTTCAGTGCGTACGTGCTCATAGAACATTGTGTTGATCTTTTGTGTTTCACAGTGTCATTCTGCAAGAAAGGGTCGTAGTCCTTATGGAGAAGGATTCCAATGTAATGAGACGAACCAACGAGGAGGGAATAAGTAAGGCTGGGAACGTAGCCGTCAACGTTCCTTTAACACAAAACGACCATCGAACACTCAATGCAAGCAGACACTTCGACAATATTGCTCGAACAAACTATACAGTCGGTTTCATATAAAGCCGGTATAAAATTGCTAGTGAAGGATGCTAGAAATGCTAAGAGCCAAACGTCCCCAAACAACTCATGTGAAACTTCCAGTGGTGCGGTACGAACAAATGGATGACGAATTCGGATGCTGGGTTGCCAGTTACGATGCTTTGTAATTGGTATAGACGGAAACGCTAAACATATCAGTTACATCAGAAAGATATGCAGGAATTTTACTGTGAATAATGCTCAAATAAAACAAGCGCACCTACAACAATGCCTCAGACAAAATACAGTGATACAATTCGGACGCTTTTTAATGTATTGTCGGGTGGAATCCTAAAGATATGGACGCAATGATCTACAGGACGCAAACGCTATGCAATTCACCAGACACAGCAGCTGATTTTGTTAACTGGTGTGCGTCAGACCCAGGTAAGTTGTGTTCGTATGTCTGGAAGATCTCGTTGCTTTGTCAGCCCTGACGAAGACACTGTGATGAATTCTGCAGCATAGTGTCAGTGACATTGACTACAGTGATGGCGACAAACTGTGAATTGCCTGAGGCACGTGCAAGCATGTGCGGACCGTTCACCGATGGTTGTGTATGGCGTTACACAAGTATGTGGAAAGTAAATCACAACTGACAAGTACACAATATTTGAAACAGTTTGTTCCCCTTATGAACTTGAGTAACAATGTACGAAATGTTACTCCGGAGAACATCACATGAATTGCGCCTTCTCATTGTACACAATAGGCAACAAGAGCCACGATTTGCACACTATAATTCCGGCTTGGGTTGTAAAAATTTTCTTCCAAAAATTTCGTCTTTCCTTATTTTGCTGTCACTGGGCAAAAAAATTCGGTGATTGAGCTTCGATGTTATTATGAAATACAGTTAGTTTTTAGGGCGGTATCTTGTTTACTGATTAGTAGTAGGGGATTTTGGTTTGCGTACAAATTGAACACCACCAAAAATTGGTCGCAACTGTAGCATTCCCATAGACTTTCCAGTCGCTCCCTTTCGAAAAGAAACACTAGATTCGGGTTTCGTTCTCATTACAACGCGTCAGTAGTGCGTAGCCTCGAAGTGGCACGAAAGGAACTGGAGTCTAGTGCTTCTGTTCAAAAGAGGCCGACTGGAATGTATACGGGAATGAGACAGCTTCGATCAATTTTGGATGATGCTCAGTATATATATATATATAAAACAAAATCCCTGTTACTAATCAGTAATCTACGAAATTCTTATTTGACTATGTACTGAGACTATTGAGGTAGACAGTCTTACTCTGAGATCTTATTCTACTCACGGGGGTTTTGTCACTTAACATAACAGCAAAGAAAATATTTGTGGTAGACCCAAGGTCACTGCTGGAGAAGTCAGTAGTAAGCACGAAGACGGACAGCTCATGCTGTAAAGGTTCAATTCTGGACATGAACAAGGCAAAACTGTAGATTTTACAACATATACTCATCCGGTTCAGGGTGGTTCCAGACTGACCTACAGGGTGGTTATGAGTGGAACGCCCTATACCAAAAATCACCTTGCAATTGCATGGATGATTAACCAGTTAATTTCGGTTGGAAATATTTGCCACTTCTAAATTATGATGGACAAGGACTTCACTTAATTTAGGTAGATGAAAAAGAACCTGGAGGAATGTTTCAGAGAATATTCCACACAATCTCTTTGTTAAAAATATATCACTTTTCCAAAGCGTTGTACAGAATGATGACGACCAACCCGATAAAACCCAAAAACTCGCGATAGGGCACATTCGAAGCTACTGCCCGGAGTTTCTGAATACACACCGGCTGTGGGTCATGTGAAACTCCTCAAGTGCCTTAAACTCACTCCGAGAGAGTATGTAAAAGCCTGGATTTAAATCGTGTGTATGTCTAGCCGCTAACATATCTTCCAACAATTACGCACTTATTAGTATTGAGTCTTAGCGGCAATCGACACCTGAATGAAATTGGGGTTTGTTCGTGTTCTCCACTCTTCACCATTAGATCATTTTTACGCGTGTGGAAACCATTGCAGCAGCACGTGGATTGACGAAACCTGTAAGGAGTAGCTCCAGTGGGGGTTATTCGTGTGACTAGTTGTAAAGGGATTAGAGAACAAAATAATTTGCTTAACCAACTTCCTGATGAAATTTTCAGTGGTTTCATTACGCCGTCCGTTTGACGAGCAAGTTTCTCGATCACAACAGACTTACTGTCCAGTCTGGCTGACCGCCTTTGTCTATGTGTGAGGAATAATTTAGGTTACGCGACGAGATTCAACGTGTTTAGTTTCACTCCGCACACCTCACTCAACAAGTCAAAAACACAAATTCAGCCGCCTGCATGAAAACAGTTCTCACCTCAAGCAATTAACCGTACACGAATAAAATACAGCGTTCAAGTAAACCGAGCTATCAGTGCAAACCACAGCTGACAGTAACACACAACTTTTAGATAATAACCGAGGTCAAACCACATTAGTGATAAGCAATAAGGCAAAATTGTTGATTTAGTAGAGGTCTACCTGATAGTCTCAACTATAAGATTGACTTCGCAATCCACAGTTTCGAATTAGCCTAAGCAAAATAACGAAATGAACGAATTTGAGAGTTGCGTCGTAAAAGTAATCCAACTGTGCTTACTTTTTGGAGGTTAGTCGATACAAATGTTTTGCAGGTGAAATGAAGAATAGTGTAAGATGTGGACGGTCAACCTCAACATAAAAAAGCCAAAATTGCTGGAGGGATTCGTCATATAAACGACGAAAAGCAACTTTCAACCAGATAAGTAAATACACAGTTAATTAATTAGTTTTCACTTAAGTGAATAACTATTTACTTAAGCAAGTAACTAGGTAGGCTGGCAAGCAGGCGGCTCATTTTGCTTAGTAAGTCTGGAAAGTCTATCTGAATGCGAAGGCTACGATCAAATGTGAGTGATGGTCAACTTGAAAAAAAGGATAGATGCATTGGTCGCTTCGTCGTTTCATATAGGTTGTCAAGCGATTTTCGTAACAGCGTTGTATCCTCAATTGTTGATAGGTGCAATTCGTAAAATGACCGACTGTCAAATGATGATCTTAAATTCACAGCCAGTGAGATTTTCATTTAAATACTGGAATACTAGATGAATCTTTAACCTCCTTGCATATTACGTCAATTTTAATGGTATAGGTTTGTTGGGGACATGATTGGTGGATTATTGCAACGCTTCGTGTGATTTTCATGTTGTCAACTTTTGACACCCCAATTTTTGAGATGAAACAGTATTTGGATTTCATTCTCTCCAATATGAATTGAAGTTTCTTGCGAACTGCTAGATGATGGGTTAGATATGACTTTTCTGTCACGTCTCGCCTTTTGAATTCAATGTGCAGAAATTTGGCTTTCGAATTCTGACACTTTGTGCTTCCTTACTTGAAGAAGAAACATGGGCGACTGGTTGAAATGTACGAGCAACATTTTTGATATAGACCCATTGTAGAGTAAAAAGATTAACAAAAGTGATGTGATAAGTTCGAGTTTTGGAACAGACTTAACGCTATTGCGTAGTGATGGGGGCCAGAAACATTTAGTTGAGATAATTTTTAGAACCTGCATGGATTGAACAAGTGTTGAACAGTGTTTCGGATTACACAATGTATTCGAATTTGTATGAAGTGGGAGACAAGAAGTCTAACCAGTAAGCATTTTATAAAGCGATAGACTTTCAAATGAACACATCTCCAAGTACACTGCTGAACAATAATGAAAGGGACAGTTATCACGGTTTGGCATTTTGATGGCGTGCTAACTACTATCTACACTGTAATTTCCGTGTACCTATCTTTAAACCTACATCGTCTTGGTAACTTAATAACTATCAATGATCAGTCAATCAGTCGAATTGCACATTAGAAAACACACCTATCACCACTTTGTTGCGTTAGAGACACAGTATCTGCGGTATGTGATAAGACAATAGTGATGAATAGTGAAGTCAGTGTAATTGTATCCTGAATAAAACAATACATTCATCCTCGGGAGGTTGAAACGAGCAGGGCCAAGAGTTAACGAAAACTGCTGAAACGACTTTTCTTCATATACCAAAGGGATGTTCTGTGATGTGTTCCTGTTTTGCCTACTGTTGTGATCTTTAAAAATCTAATCCAGAACGAGGTTCCCTGCTCTTGGAAATCAATCAGTTAAGGTGATCGTAAAGTTGTTCACTGTGATCCAGACCAGGCAACGGAACACTTTGAGAACCAGTGGGGCAACGGATTGCCTCGCTTACACAGGACACTACGATCCTGATATATCTAATGATTCCAGCAAGACCAAATTCCAACCAAATATACCTAAAGTAAGTCTTTGTAGCCACCTACATATATATATATATTTGTTAGCAGTACCGCACTCGCGAGGGAACAGCCGGAGGTACTTCTTTGCAGTCCGCGTGTGTTTCGCCTGGAATTCTCTACCCCAAGATGTCGCTCACTCACCCAACTTAAATATTTTCAAAACTAATCTAGACTCATTTTTATCTACACAACCAAATATCGAACCCCCACACAGTGCTTAAATTCTGTAAAAAAAAACTCACAGACGCATTCTTGTTTTTCATTGTACGCACATCACATACTTCCATCCTGTGGTAATTGTAAAGCTGATTGCTTCTTATACCATTAAAACCTTGAATTACCTTGAATTATACATATGAATACATGTATGGAAGTACTGATGATGTGACCAATCACTCCTTCCAATTATTCTTCACCTAGTTTGCACGCTTTTAGTTTATCTGAATAACACGGAGAATTGTGGGACTACGCCTAATGCATTATATAACACACTCAACAGCTTCGATATGCATTTTTTCCAAATTGCAGCGGATAGTGGCGTTTAGCAATATCCTATTCCAGTCAGTGAACATCATTTCACTGACAGTACACAGTTCACCCACCTGAACCAATGAAATAGTTTGTTGTACAACTTAACTCAGGCGTTCTTCGAAGCTTCGTATATCTCTCTGTTACGCTGAAAAAATGATTAACCTTTTGTTCCACCCTGTTTCTTTCCAGATTAAATGATCGCATTGTAACTAATACTCAGGTTTCAGTGATCTTCTCCTTCGATCAACATCTGCTTTTTTAACGGAGCGACCAAAGAAACTGTAATCGACAAACGCAATCCATGACAACTTGGTGGTTTTTCTTTTGACATCTGATTGGGTGAATGTAATTCACTTTTTAAAAAGTTATCTAATGTTTTATCACAAGATTAACATAAAACTTTTTCCGCACACTGTTAACATTAGATCATACATTCAGGCTTGTTTTAGATACATGCAGTTTATTCATTAATTTATCACATAGTTGTCAGTCCATGAACCGAAACATCATCGCTTTGTCTTGAAGATGCTCGTATTATCACTGAACCACTCACCCTTGAATCGTCACAAGGGTGCTCTTCGGTTCGACTTTCTAAGTGAAACTGTGATTCACGATTTCAAACAGGTCTGTTCTGGTGTGGATACCACCGGAGAAACTGCTGTATTGCGTGCTTGCTTATAGTGTTTATTCAGGCGTGACATTACAAGTGTTCTTTTGGCTTCAAAATACACGTCAGCGTACAGAAGTTAAGTTTGCATTAAAGAATTGATAGCCGAAAGAAACAACTCCATAAACTAACTTATGGACGTTATGTGACTGTGTAAAGGCTATCCATAATTCCTTTCAGAAACACTTGATCGCAAACGTTCTTGTCATTAACCCATGTACCTCAGACTGTTTCGAGTGTGATCCAAACTAACCAACTCTTTTGTCTAAACGGTAGATGGCGGATTATGTATGAAGTGGACTGGAGTGAATTCCTGTAATAGGGTGCGCAGTCGAGGTAAACCTGGTGAACGTATCTGATGGTTTGCAACAACCACAAAATCACTCTAGTGCTTCCGGTGAAGTTTTATCACCTGTTACATACTACTTGTCTTTCCGCACTGAATCACACGTACTTTATGCTGGGGAAATCCTTAAGCAATCAACGAATCACTCACCCTTGCAACCTTACGTTCGTATGTTTCCGTATGACTTTGTGTAAGAAAGTCTTATTTCATCAGTTCGCATTCCACAAACCAATATATAACCGACATTTGGTAATTTTCGATCAACATACGGACCCGGAACTTGTGATGAGATGAAGGAAATGCTGATGACATAACAAATTTATTCTAAAAAGATCAAGTAATCTAGCAGTATTAAAAAGAAATCACAGAAAGATTGCCACTTTTACTCTGCGTAAGGTCCATCCAGTAGATTACAGCGAGTTCTTAGTGGAAATCAGGCCCAGTCCACGTCTGGTTTGAGATATGTAATAGTTCACAACTATTCCATTCTAGATTTTTGTAAAGTTGACCATATCAAAGCCTTCGCGTATCAAAGTTCAGGTGTAATGTCTACACCTTCAGCAGTTGAGATTGATGGCATTGATGCAGTAGCTGGTTATGATCAGAACATGGCACAACGAAAATACACACGTATATAAAAAAATGTGAATAATGACGTATCAAATATAAGGGATTACGGTTGGCGGCATTCGATTCGGATTAGCCTGTCACAGTGACCGAAGCCAAAGGATGTCTGCGTTTGACCATCACCGCAATTGGCTTGCGCCTCACCTCTTTCAGTTCCACCCATATACCAAAAATCTAGTGTAAACCCGAAGGAATAAGACCGGGAGGTGTGTCATTGAGGCCCGTATGTCCAGCCGGCCAATGCTGGTCAGACAGTTGATTGGGTAGTAAGGAAAGGAAACTCTTGTCTCTCGGAGACTAAACAGAGAGAGGCTGCAATGACTAGATCTGAACTAAGAGGAAAGATTTGTGAAGTGTAATACAGTATAGGAGTGCAGGTTAGTGCATCCCAGAGAAGATGAGGATGGAAAACAAAATCCTCATTGAACAATGAAAAGCCAGACAGACCATTCATCATACAATACACTAACAAAGCTGAAGAAGTGAATGGGTAGGAGATTGCAGACACCTAAGTTTCTGAAAAGAAGAGCGGATTAATTGTCAACGACCAGGCTTTTGGCCGATGCAGTCGCTAACATGAATAGAATGGATAGGCTCATATGCTTATATAAGGGGATAACAGACTAAATAACAAGCTGTTTAGGCTTGTCAAAATTCTGTTAGCGCCATAGAAATAAAATCAACAGTTGTATATCTTTGGCTGGGACAATAGAAACTTGCGGGGTATGACAGACGGATAGATTGGTGTGAGAGTAATTCTTGACTTTTAATTCCTTTGCTGGTTGAACCTGTGCCAGTCTTGGAGTCAAAAATCATGTCGGTACGACTGCATACCATTTAGCTCATGTTTTGCAACAATGTTTTGCAACAATGAATATCATTGCTCTTGATGTGTTGCGTAGAAGTGTGTGACAAAACTCGAGTACTGGCGGTGGCAGCGTTCGTGGCCAGCAGCCGTGCCAAACAATGAACAGGGTAATATGTTGGCATCATCGACATCAACGTTGCTGACAGAGTTGGTATCGTGTTTCATATCAGGCTCTGTGTCGGTTGGCGATCAAATAAATTTACTGCTTTTATAGTACACATTAGCCTCTGAAATAAGGGTCAAAAGGGTCTCAACATCGAGACACGTTACGTATGGTATATGACGTGTTGGTGGGTTAATCAACCTGATTGCGTATGTGACAGGTTCAGCAAGGTAATTAGAAAACATGTACATACAAGCATATTCGAAATGTGGCAATGGGTTACCATAATGGTCCGGTTGAACAAACGGCGACCTGTCAACTTTTGATGAGATCATCCGAACCCCTAAATCTCACTACGAAAATCTAGTCATAATTCGGAACACTGTTTTCTCCGATGCACCTGAATGGGGTAGTTAGGAGAAATAAATTTCAGCAGTTCTAACTGATTTATGATTTGGTACTTAACCTGTTGGTGCGGACTTAGACAATCCTGCTGAGATTACCAGTTTGTCTACCTACGTCAGCTTGAACTCGGAATGGTGGTTGGAATGCTCCATAATGCTGATTCTCAAACGGATACATCATGACTGTCTTCCTCTGAGTGAATAAGAGCTTCGGCTCACAACGCGGAAGATTGACCGTTCGAATTCTCCTTCAGATCATTTTTGCCTGATGAATTCGGTCACGGACACAACCGATCATGGAATACCAGTTGGGGGACCAGGAGTGAGAGGCATGCCACACAGGATACGAACTGATTTTCCGCACTGTCTTTAGTGGTGTACGTATGACCAGCGCGGAGACCCTATCCGAACCACGAGTGTTGTTCGCAGCAAAGTCATCATAAGGAAATGCTGAAAACCAGCTGCTTTTGAGCCCACGAAGTTGGCGACAGCTCGCTAATCAATAATTTTTTACAGTACTTCGGATTCTCTCAGTTCAGAAAACTTGGCAGAACAACAAACGACGAAGCAGTACTGGGACATATCACTTGACGCGAATGGGTGTACTGTAATGGAGGACGCTCAGTTGAAGACGTCTTTTTCGGTAAAGTGTGTCTGAAGTCCACGAATCTTCGTATGATTCAGACCACCTTACTTTTTACCTTGATTTTCTACCTATTCCCATTCCTGGTGGTTTACTACACGTACGTGACTCTTCGTCGGGTATTGTCGAAGGCTTGGGCGTACAGTTGTTCATTAATGTGGGCTTGATTGACAGACTCTTGCCACAGCCAGATTAGGTAGGCACGTGTATGACGTTTTTGTCAACGACATCAGTTAAGAATTGCCCACCCATTCACATCCAGAGCCGGTGAAAAATTGCTTTTGGTAGCTTCACTTGAACCACGCACCTGCAACTGTTGGATTGGAGATACTAAAAAGCAAAATAATAATCATTTGGTGGAGGTTTATGGAAATTTTATCACTCACTGAACCTGGGTTGACCGAAAGTTACCTTAACCGTACAATGTTATTATGCTCAGTTTTAAGTATACTATTCGGAACCCAGGTTGCCATTGCTCTGAGTCGAAGCCTGTATTTTTGTGGCCACCGAACCCATGAAAATAGTTTATTACGGGATAATTGGTAGGAGTGACATGCAACGCGGTCATAACCACTTCCAAGTTATTTCAGCTTAGACTAAATATAGGAGAAACTGGTTGTGGGGTGTCGGATCTAGAGTAACATTCACCGTAAAGGGTACGAACTAGTGACCTGAAGTGGGACCTGTCTGTTTACACCAGCGGAGTATAATCCATTAGTTGAAGAGCTTTTGCTATGTTTTAATATGCACTAGTCCTCAGAGACATGATTTATTAAAACGAACTGAAATGCTTCTATTCTTTCACAGGTGAACAGCTTAGTCATATAGTGTCATTGCATGTTTGATTGTAAATGACCTCAAACCACTGATAAATCACTAAGTATCTCTTGAAGCGGTTATATAATCTTCTGGGTTTTTCCTTCGATTGATCCTTCGAATGTTCTGTTTGACTGTTTCAATATAGACGCCCAGATAGCAGTCCTGTAAAACCTAAAATTGAATAGGTTCACGGCTCATTAATGATCAGATCAGTATATCAAGATGATTGTTCAGTAGTCAACACTTCGCCCACTGAACCGTCTGTATATCATAGTTGTCCTGAACAAACGCCTTATGGTTCGAACCCTATTCGCTCTCTAATAACAGCGGTTAAACTGAAATTGTCTGAATATGTATGTAAGTACACAGCTTTCTGTGCAGAACTATTGAACCCAATTTCTCGCACAAAGCATTTCTCGCACAAAGTTGATCTCAGTTCAAGCTCCACGCAGTCGCCTATCACTAGCAGGTTGTTTTTAGGTGCGGTGACATAAACAGTTCAACCGCCTTGAAGCGTCCAACTTAAGTACCTTTCCGCCGGAGAAGGCCATCTATAATCACTGGTGTGTTCAAGTAGTGTGAGTCTCAGCTCCACGTCCTTTATGATACCCTGTAAAAACATCGGTATTCATCGGAGCTTCCAGTAAGGAAACAGAAACGGCCTCCTTATAACGCCGTAAAATTCGAACCTCGAAGATACCGTTCGATAATTTTTATGCTACTGCTGTTGAGGTACACCTCACTTAGTGCCCCATTCTCGTCTAAAGTGTACAGCTCCGCTTCCTACCAGTTAGCTCACAGTAACAGTAGATTTTACGTGCTGGAGTGTGGCTGTGTGCCATGGGTTTCAGGGTCATCATGTGTCGCAGTCTTCTGTATTCTTAAGATCCATTGTACACAAATTTAAAGTCGCACCTTTCTTAGTATCTATCAGTTAAAGTGTTGAGTGGTGGAAAGTGATGACAAATCGTCGAGCCTCGGAATGAATGAATTTCTGGGCCTCACGCGCCGGGTTATCATTGTTCTACTGGTCGCTGATGGCAACCACTCCAAATTAAACTTGACGTAACACCAAACGCTTGTGACGCTGCTAGTCTGAATGCTAGGGGACGTCACAGCAGGCAGAGTTGTATTCGTTGAACAAGTGATTTTTGACCAGATTTATTGTTTATATCTGTTCATTCCCTTTAGCAAAAGCGTAGCTATCTATGCGAAGTTAACATAAATTTACCAAAAGGACAAATGTTTTTTTCATTGCCAGACAGGCTGCATGCTGGTTTATTCGAAAACCATTCACTCAACCACATTGGCATTGAAGAGAGATTTTCCAGCTAGAAATTCACATTCAGGATGCAGTAAAGCTGTTGTTGGTTTTCCAAATGTTAACATCCGTTTATTGAACGGATAAGTTTTTATCAACCGTTCAACAGCGACGATAACGACGATTGATTTTGTTTCGTCCGTAGATGTGTGTATGCTCCGCCGATGGAAAAGCTGGTTACAGAAAATGTCCAGCAGTCACACACAGCTTGCCAACTGTAAGTTTACTACGTTTTAAAAGTCAACGTATTATAATAAGTTTTAATAAGATTATCTGTTGACTAATCGTTCTGTTAGCTTTGTTACTGTTTTCTGTTCGTTTCAGAAGTACCGCATGTGCTAGAGAGATACTAAGGCTCTGAGAACTGAAGCACTTTCAATCATGGGTTTAAAGGTGTAGCTGATATTATTATGATAAACAACGTACGCCAGCCTATCTGAGAGGTTAAGGGACGAATCAGGGAGAAAAGTGTTGGTAAGTTAATTGATAGTTTTCAAGTGGCTACAAACGGTACTGTCAACCAGTAGAGGAAAAAGAAACCCACTTGAAATGGAGAGTTGGATGTGGGGACAATAAACTGAGTGGTCTAAATCACAATCCATGACGAACGTGCATGTAGAGAGAAAAAGATTGACTATTTTAAGCCAAGCAAGAAACATTTGACGAGCATTAGTGGATTTGTGCGGCCGTAAGAGATCACCAGAACGCAGGACTGCGAGATATTCCATTTGAGTCGCAAGTTGATATGGTGGTTGACCCAAATGCTATACAGAATTGTGTATGTAACAATGCTTATGAGTTATTCATCAATGTACAAATTGAAGATAATACCTGTATACTTCGTTGAGTTTGACATTAACTGGCGGTGTTTGGGCCAGTGTACCACTTTTGTCTGTCTATTTTGCGAGATTGAACGAAGCTCGTCGTCAGTAACAATATAAAAGATACTAACCTCTCTACCATATCCGTATACCCATGAAACAGGTCATTTTCACACAAATGAGGGAAAAAGTTTTCAATAGGCATGTTTCTACGATGTTTCCAGCGTTGAATACATAATCGGAAGTGAAGTTAAAAGGAAATGCACAGCTTCTGTGAAATGAGCGTCACAATGTTAGAAGCTTCTAATGGCAAACTTTGCAAAATCTACCTTTCTGTAGCATGCCCATCAAAACAGCTTAGTTCATTCTTCAACATTTTTCACGCCCCTCGCCAAACCAACTTGGCTCAAGTTTATGTGCTGCTGCTGCTGAAACCCTTCAACATGCTGACACTGTTTTTGTTTTTAGTCTTGAGGTCATCGTCTATAGTTGACAGACCACTCACTGTGTCTGTTCTCAAGGCGATCGGACAGTCTGAGTGTTACTCATAAGCGGATGTGGCTGAGTGTTTACATATAAGTAGGTCGTATTTAATGTAAGGTCTGCGGTGTGGTGGTGAACACGGTTGTTTCTTGAAAGCGTGCTCAGAATTTTTGTCCCAACTATGTCAGGGGTATGCATCACTGGTTAGTCCCAACAAGAACGAAACTTGAATCTATTGATTTTTTTCGAAAGGGGCTCAGTGATGTGGATGTATGACATCTGCGATCAGCTTTAAATAATGTCTGCTTTATGAGGAACATAATAGTTGGATTAATTTTCTCTTAAGGAGTGGTGAGTTTCCACTGCATTGCCCATTTGATAATGAAGTTTGAAACAGTGTTCAGTGAATTGTATTTTGTTCCGTGGTCCTTAAAAAAGTATATTGTGCATTGCCCACTAAGGCCAAATGAATCCGTGAGAGAATTCTCAGAAATGTTTAAGAAAGCAGTGCTTGAAGCCGATGATTCTTATGATTCGCTTGAATGAGATTTCTCAAGCCATAGTGAGAAACTTTGTGACCATTTATTTCCCTGTTTGATATATGCCGGTTAATGGTCTTTGTGCATCACATTTGTTGGAATCTGCAATCCTTTACCTAATCTCTGTCACTGGAAACGATTGGAAAAGATGACAAATCATGAAGTTCACCTTGATCCTGTTACTGAAACTGATTAGTGTCGTTCGGTACAGAAGACCTTGCACTTTTAGCGGAGTCACCTACCGTTTGTTTAGACAAAATGCTGAGATTCTAAGTTCAGTTTACTTTACAGGCTTCAGTGTCCAGATTCTTGTGCTTCCAAGCAAAAGCCAACAACACTGCAACTGTGATCTTACAGATTCAAGCCTTTTTCGCCTGATAGCACAAGGACTTATTATAGCATACAATTATTGCCATCCAGCGTTCAGCAACAAAATCCATCGGTTGATAATCTGGGTAATGCGAGTAAGAGAAGGTTTATGTACAAGAATATTCACACACACACACACACTTCCAAGAGAAGCCAATTAGGCCCATCAGTTGTAAAAATGGTCATCTTTTCGTAACTGTGAGTTTTCAATAACCCCCCTGTTTGCGAGTAAGATGACGGACAGGTTCATTGCTGTAAAAATTTGACACCGATAAAATAAGCACGCGAATGACCTCGCGTGTGCACGAGAGATTACACATATTCGCTTTTTTGGATGGGTGTACCAGAACACTCAGCCAGTTGATGCAGACACTAGGACTCGTTACCTTGGGGTTCTTTGTATATAAAATATAACAAGACTGTGGAATTCGCTAGAATAGAACAAATAATTAATGAAGTGCACCTCGAAATTTATCAGAGATGAAGTAAATCGTTTAACTTCGGTGCACACACATATGACTAGGTGTAAAAAGTTGCTGCTAGCTTTGACAAATTGTGACTAAGCTTATTAGAGTGAATTCCCACACTAGGAAGCGTGCTGCCCATGTCCAAGCGCTCATGTGTAATTTCCAAGGAACAGGGAACAATTTTTTTCACCTCTCAAATGGTTCTCCTTCTCCGTTAATTTGTTTATCCCTAATGATAGCTCAGCTGCTTTATATTAGATATTTTAGTGGATCTGCAAAGCATCTAACACACTACATTGATATTCTCCGTGAATGGTTCGTTGATTTTGTTGTGTTTCATCATACAGCAATACTCGAAAGTGCTGCAGGAAAACCGCAGCCTGACATTATTTTATCTGTTCGGATCTCTACAAGTGCATTCCCACAGAGTACACCAGACCCTGTTAGATGAAGTTGTTTGCACATAGCATATCTTGCTTGCCTTTCGTTATTTTCCATTCATCTCGTGTTCTTCACAAACTCAGCCTTTACATTTTTGAATAAATCCGAGAATACAGACAACCGTTCTTTTTGTTTGATATGTTTCGGTTCTCTTCACTATTTGTTCCTCGAGGTTCACGATTACTATTTTTGATGAGTGAATCACGTACACTGGATTAATTGTCTTAGTTTTACTGATGATGCGAATATGTAAAAGGCTGAAAATTTACCTCTCATATTACACAAGACGTACTACTGACTGATTGACCGACTGACTGATTCCGTAATCCCTCTGTACAACTTGCGGATGGACTAAACATATAGCTGTTGGACTGTGGCAAGTACTAGATTTAATTAACATCTGAAGCCAAGATATCCCTTCCTTTAGTCAGACTGTCCCTATCTTCTGTTAAACAAATGGTTATGAATATGTGCAACATAACCTCCTTATTATCGGAGGGTAATATTCAGAATGTCCGGTAGGTCTGTGGGTAGGCACAGTGGCTGCTCGTTAACTTCTAGTGGTGACATCATAACTAGGACTTCTCTTTAAGCTGAAATCGCACAATTCACTGCTTGAAATGATATTTCGATTGCTGGTGAGCAGTAAGAAGATGTGGTTGTGAGTTTGTATTCGATAATTCAACCCTTCTTGATATGTACGTGACGAACCAGTGGTAAACACGGTTGCCTCATAAAACTCTGTCGGAGTTCAAACCTCAGTCATAGCAAGAATACACACTACTGATCAGCTTTACTGTGAACAAAATTCGAGCATACGGATAGCCTGCGAAGTTTACGGAAATACGAAAGCTGCGGTGGTTTTTGAGTGATGTTTAATGTGTATCAGGCGAAATGCTCTTCTATTCACCAGTATACAGATCTGGTTTAATACGCCTGACTAATGGATGTTCAGTAACAATTTTTGTGTGCAAACACGAGGCAGGAGACTACAGAACTGTTAGAATATGTTTATACACAAATGAAGTATCCGCTTGCAGAAAGATAATCACACATGCAGCATACAAACTGGGACAGGTTATCACTTCATCAAGGATTTAGGTCATTTAATTAGACCTTGTTTAGCCTGTGATTGAGTAATCTGGTTGTCGAGGCCTTGAACGTTTGAGAGGGGCTTATCTCAAATCTTCACCATTGTATGTCAAAATATTAGGCACCGACCCTCTCAGTAGGTTTCTATCACGGAATGTCACCATAGATGGGTCAGCCTATGATTAAAAAATGCATTAGGTGGTGCTGCATTGCGAGAAACTGGAATCCTATTAAATTTTATCGAATGCTCACGAAACCCATTTTGCCAGAAGGCGATATGGTTAAGGAGTTTCATCCCACCGTCATAATTTGAGGGCTTCACTTTTCGGACCAGTCTAGTGGCTAACATGCATACGCTCCCTGAGCTTACTCATGCATTTCTCAACATGAGCGCAACCAAAACCTCAGTTCATCTTCGAAAGCAATACATCGATGGGTGACGCTTGCTGTTATCTATAGGGCAGTCTAGTTTAACAATTGGGAGGGAAGCTTTCACGGTAAGATAATGGCTGTAAGTGCTTCTCTGTGAGTTTCATCTAATAACTTCCCAGTTTACATATATTCCACATTCCACTTATTCAGGCACGTAACATTCACACTGATGAGTTGGGTTAATTGTAACCTCTGCGACCGTCTCTCTACATAGACTGTTTTAGTCACTGGTGTTCTATCTCTGGAGTCGCCTGGAGGCGTCCGGCCTAGTTGTTACGATCCTAGCTTCCTATACCACGTCGTAATTCTTCCATATAGCACACTTCCACAGTCGATTGGGGTATCGGGAATGAGCATTTGATGTATTGCGTAGTAATCGTTATCAATAAATTTAAATCGTTTTCAACTTTGTAATCCATACGTACACTGTTAATAACCCATCTGATTGGCAACTGACGTTATTGCCACTTCGTTTCATTTCATATCCTCAGTACTGGATCGAACTGCCTCGTTAACTTCGACACGTCAATTGGAATAATTACGTGATATATTCCTCCAAGTTTCACACCAAATGGAACCGTGCACGTCGCACCTTAACCCAACCCAAGCATAACGCTAATGATGTCTGCTGTATCCTACACGGACTTTTTGCACCTCATTAGATATATCAAACAAATGTGGAGTCCGTCATCTTATGATTTCTTCTCCTTTCTTTGCACAATAGGTCTCTAGGTAAGCCACGTGTTCCCTGCGGTGGAATGATCCGATGACATCAATCTGTCCAGCTAACTTGAAAGTGGCTATCAAGTTTCAATTCTATACAGCCGATTTGTGAAAGTCAGCTTGGGCACTAAAGTTATCAGTTATTGTTTAATGAGAGGTGACATCTCGCGAGATGTTTTCATTTCACTTAGTCTCTTCAGTCACGAAGGTAAGATACTGGAATCCATAGGACATGCGGGGAGCAACAACAACTGAAGTAGTCAACAACTGGGTTTATATGAAACAATAACTGTAATCAGTTCCAGAGCACATAAACTGCATTAGTCAACACTGTATGGAAATACAGAGCCGATGAATTTCACTATCATACGCTGCTTACACAAGCATCAAATGAATTCAGGTGGTGTACCTCCTACCTCTTCCGTTGTGTGTTGTTTCTAAACGCCTGATCACTTGTGATAAATTCACCAATTGACTTTTCCTTGTCATATCCCGTAATCTCCATAAAGTGATTTTTGGAATTGCATTTCTTAACAGCATTAATCATATACCTATATCTCTGACGACGTTTGCTTCTGTTCACCCAACATTTCTTTTCTATATCACACGCTGTTTCTGCGTCAAACACGAAATACCAATTGTGTGGGTTGCTGTGTAGTCACATTGCAAGTGAGCTTTTCGTACACCACCTAACTCATTATTGTTTTAAAAATGTGTTCCGAAATTTGTATTCACTTACCAGTCTCTTAGCTCTAGATATTTAACGTGGAAGCAACCTATATGTGGGTTGCCAATGTAAGGCTTGGTGAACGAAATTAAAGATTCTGAGTTGGAGCACGGTTAGCGCTTAGCCGGGTAACACAATCCTAGTGGCATTGTTTGTCAGTAATGCAGTGGCTGTCAGCTGTCATTGTGGTAGTTTTGTAACGCCATTTCTCAATCACGGCAACCGCAGGGAAACTGTTAGCATGTGCTCCACGATCACTAGTTGGTCAGAGAGATTTCCTCTCGAAAACCTGGAGAGCAGTAACTGTGACACTATGTTCACTGTTAATTGTTTGCGGCCAACTTTGGATTGTGTTGTGGGTGAAGGCCCTTCCGTTTCTGCTGGATAATGTTTGCATTGTTGCTATTGTGTAATCCTTTAGAACGGTGTTGTTTTATTGCATGTGCCCAAACTTGTAAGCATACCTATAAAAGATTGAGGTTTGTGCTTATCCGTCATTTCTTCCAATAGAATGGTTATTCGGAACCTGGAAAGAATTATTATATTCTTGCTCAGAATTCAATGTGCTGTTGGAACATTGACCAGTTTAACACTCCGCGGACATTCCCGATTTCGTGTTTAGTGCCAATCACTATAAGTACATCATCCACGTGTTATACAAATAAACCTGATTTGTGGATTAAGTCTCGGGTTCCCATCTCCAGCTAAGCCATAAAATTGCTGACCAGGACTGGCCTTAAGTAGTTCACAGGAGTAAAACATCAGTCTGTTGACAAACATTTCTGTTGAAAGCGAGATTTTGTTTTGGAGAAAAACTGTCACGCTGCCTAAAGATGGTGAACGGACGTGACAAAAGACATGGATCGCGCGCAAAGGCGAAGACAACAGAGACGGGTCTCCGATTTCCAATTGGTCCAGTCCATCATCTTAGCAAGGGCAACTCCGCCGATCGTGTTATTTTCGGTGTATATGGCCTTACGTGTTAGCAGGAGGGTGGATGTGTGAGTGTGATATTGAAAACGCAAGGTCCGTTGACTAGATGCAGGACGAATGAATTACCAGGACTAAGCCATCCGTTCTGACATACGGCAATGGGCCGTTACAAATGTATCATTTAACCTTAGAAGTTGAAGCAGACTTTCCTGGTTAGTTCTCGTCGAATAAAATCAAACTAGCAGATAACCATCGCTCTCGTCTATTCGATGAAGCATGAAGTCAAGTGTACATTCCAAACTGTTAACGTTTTTCCAGGAAGTAACATAATCTGACAACCGAGAACAGATTAGCAGGGACGGAAATAGACCATATACAGGAAACCACGTGAAAACACACAAAACAGGAGTGTTATAAGTAGTAGGGCTTCTAAAAAAAACCAACTTATCGAATTAGCTCTCAACCAACCATCCTGCTGTCAGACAATTTTGACTGGGTGAAATCCTTCGTAAGTCAGCCGAAATGAACAAAAGTTTCATACGTTTTAGCTATCCTATGCATTTTATTGGCATGAAAAGTCAAGCCCTATTCAGTTCTTATGGACGCACCATTTTTATTCTTTCAACCTCGCACGGTTGCAGTTGCGATTAACACTTAACTAGTAGCCGAAAGTTTGATCGACGTCAAGTGGGCCACTTCGTTGCTAGACGGAAAACTGAAGATCTCGGATGCTTGCGTATAAGTATCTGCCCAACCTGCTGAGAATTGCCGCGGAGTTCATGTATAGCGTAAATATGTTCACGACTCACACACTGCTCTATATTTAAAGTTCATATGTTGAGGCTATCTTTGAAAATCCAGTGAATGTTTTACCGGAGGCTGTTGTGAATGATATGTTTAAATAGCTGGAGTATTCTGAGCCTTAGCTACACCTCCCATTACGGGATATATGAGCAGTCAATTTATCACAGCTTGCAATTACTATTAGTGTAGAGCTATCATTGCTACCTACTTGCCGGAATTTCTAAATTCAAAATGGTATCATACAACAGTAAGATTTTATCACAAGTGTGGCTGTTTTACAAGAGAATGTTGCGGTCTTTGAGGAACTGTGGATTGCTTAACTCATGTTTTGTTAAGTTTAGGGAAAGCAAACCTGACCAAGGAAGTGGAAAGTCGCGAGTTGCTTCAACCTCTGACAAATAAACTCTTATCGTGATGGTTCACCGAGAAGGAAGTTTCGCCCTTGTTCCGCCGATTGGGCACAAGTGTAAATGAGCTAAGATATTACATATTCCGCAGACATTAGGTAGTTCAATAGACTTTACCAGAAGAAACTGTGGATGGTTTACTCCGCACCAAGTATACAACTTACGTACAAAAGAACGGTTTCCATGAACAGCTGAGTTTACATTTTCACATATCCGACAGAAATACTCATCCTTTTTTGGCCAGTTCTGTGGTTGCCTAACCCACTGCCAAAAATAAGTCCTTTTATATCAGAAGCAGATAGACGTAACGGACTGTTTTGTGCGTCACTCCAACCGTGCACCCTGCTGTCTTGTGGCAACCATGTTGATCGTTGTGCTATCTACCACAAAGTGGGTAGACCCACATTTACTGCACACCCACGTGTGATACACCGTTAACTGCTTTGAGCGATTTACTGCCCTCTTTCCACATATTAAAAACTGCTCTATCCATTGGCACATCTTCCTTCAATATAAGTGCTGTTCTGAAGTGGCAGGAACCACAATGAGGATAAGGATATTTGGCTATTTTATAAACTCAAAAACAGGAGACAAAAAAGTAGCTAACAAAAAACAGTAACTAAAAAAAAGAGATACAGAGTTTTATTGCTTTTGGCTACCGTAGAACTGATTTCAACAGCTTCATTGCTATTTCAATTTGCTGCGTTTTGCGGTTCATCTTAACAGAGATCAGAATATTTCTGAAATCGGAATATTTGCCCAGCGCCTACGTTGTGTACTAGTGGTAACGAAAAGAAGCATGCAACGACCACTATCGTTCAACGTACCTCATTACGCTTAGATCATACGGCAGTGGTTCAGAGAGATCTGCGCCGGTGTGTGTCGGTTTGTACTTTATTCACATACCAGTGTGTGGTCAACTAATGGTGATCGACTTGGACCACCCTTAATCATACCAGTTGCGTAAGACAATGGTTAATCTAACCGTGTGTATGACTTAAGTTGGATGGACGACAGAATCACACTGGTGATCTCCGGAAATGGTTAGGTCCACAGGAGGCCAGTGTTTTATGTGGCTGGCGACTCAAAAAATGGAATCTTGTTCAGGGATAGTGCAACCCCCAACGTTTGCCGGACAGTAATATACTTTTTACAGCTACAGTAAGTTTGAATACCATACCGGCCACTTCGACCAGCGCAGCCAGTTGAGCCAAACTGCTAATTGTTAATAGCATATCGTAGATAAAAACTTTTTCCTGGAGTAATACAATTCAGTGCCTGTGTAATACGTCAAAGACCTCATGAAAAATAGAACAAAAAATCGAAGGCTCTTATTACCTCAAAGCAGTGATGCCTAAATTTTATTCAGTACAAGTTAGAATATACCGGTTTCAAAGCAACAAGGTATGAGCGAAAAATAGATTTTCCTTGGCTTAAGCTTTGATGTTTCAAGACTTCATCTGGACAGGATTACAGACCAACTGTTATAATGATCATAACCGACATCAGCTAACTAACCATCATGATGCACTACATCTTCTTTGAACAGTGTTACCAACACAGTACATGTTATAGCATGACAACCAACGTATCCATGGCTGCAGGTAACTAAAGGAAACTTTTTGTGACACATCAGAACTGTGTTGAATGGTATACACATGCACATTTCAAAAGCGGTGGCGGTAGATGTAGAATTTTGGGACCATGGGGGAATTTGTGCTATTCTCACTGGTTCGGACGATAGACTTGGTCAGAAAGTAGTAGTTATTATGGTGATACTGAGATGTGTTGTTTGCTGACGGAGACTTGGGTCCAGCCCTGATGACAGCTCGTAAGTCAGTAAGCTACAAAGAAAGACAATAACAAGGGCATGTTTGAAAATGCCAGGAATATCGAAACCAAGCTTAAGTTTTACTGTAAACGCAGGTTGGTCATTTCGATTGTTTTCTCCTTAAGTCTTCTTATTGGAGAGTCGAGATTATTTAACAAATTCCCTGTCCCATTTCAGTCGTTCATTGCAGAGTCAGACCTACACAGGCGTACGTATGCGGTGCACCATCTAATTAATCCGTCCCGAACGCTTCCACACGTGAAAACTGGTGCTGCGCCATGCAGTGTGCGTGCACAGATAGTACGGGCGTTGCTTGTAGCACGCGCTTGTCACCAATGTTGGTTTTCCAACAGAAAGTTTTCACCTGCTTTGCATAGTCCGTAAATGACTAGATAACGTGGCTTCATCCGAATGGTCGTTTCTTCCTTTGCTTGCTGAAGCCTACTTGCCAGGTTCATTGTACGAAGAATGACCATACCAGTCGACTACCCTTGTCACAACACATACGTGCTTTGCTGTCTAATCGTCCACTTGATTCAATAAGGCCGTACTGTTTAACCGTGTACGAGTTCTATGTCCTTAATACAACAATAAACTTATTCAGCTTTTGTAATCTGTAAGTTTCCTGCGGCTCCTCTCAGCTCTGACATATGTCGTTATCGAACTATAATATTGGTCAAAAGCACGATGTTCATGCTGTCGCGGATATATCACACACAACAATGCCTGAAACTATTCATTCTGTTGGCGTTAAACAGCCCTAAGGATAAAAGTTTCGGTAAAGAACTATCTGAATGTAGTGCGACGTTTTAGATGTCGTGGAGTGCCTTAACCTATGAAATTCAATTCCCATAAACTGTTCAGTGCATTTTTATGGTCAGAAGGGTATCAATAATACAACACTTCAGTCATATGCTTGGGACAACCCTATGATTGGTGCGTTCTTAACAGCACCAGCCAGTCGTAGAGTTTACAGAAAGGTGACTGGTTCGCTTAAATCGTTCCTGCTAATCTACCACCCAATGCTAATCAAAACAGCCGCTAAACCTTACGTTCGAGAGCGAAGAAGTGACGGGGCACTGCTCAGAGTTCCAAAACTGCTTACTGTGCCTTATCAGAAACCAGTTCACGAATTGAAGTTCACTGAAACAAATGACCGAGACTCGACGAATTAAACTGGCAAGATAAAATAGGAAACACTTTCAAGGCAGATTCGAGGACGCATTCAACAGAACAGGTAGCTTGCATTATGATAGCATCATGTGACCAAGTCGAATAAATCCGACAAGCCAACCAGATCAAGCCGTATTCAGGCCAGCGAATTAAAAGCGAGAAAAGAATAGTTCATGTCTAAAAGAACCAGTGACAAGGGGACGGTCAACGAAACGCCAGATGGGTCCTTCAGACACATGACTAGCAGTGGTTTTGATGAATCCTGTCATACTTCAGTCCTACAAGAAACAACTTTCTGAGCAGGTGACGTCAGGAGGTCACGACAATGTGAGATGAATTCTGAGAAAATCGACCCGCCGTATTGGTTACAGGCTGCTACCTATTACTAAGTTACTTGAATGTTCAAAGTTGAAATCTGGTTGTGAGAAATGTGTACCAAAACTGTTTTTATTCAGCATGTGCGAATAAACAAGGCGTTGTATAGAGGGAGACTTTGTATACAGCAAACTGACCAAAAATGCCTCGAATCAATATGGAAGTATTCGATCCACACTGGCAGTTTGTTCACGTCACAAAATCGTGTTATCGTTTATTTTCCCATAAATCAAACACTTTAGTTTCAATTTATTAGGTGATAATCCGCCACCTGCTGATTCCGCACATTTGTACAGGCATCAACGGCACCAGCAATGTTCACGTGGTAGGTTTACAATACAATTAGGATGATTAAGCTTGACAGAGTTTTTTGACAGATGCCTATAAATGGTCTATCTCGTTTTTTATCATGTTTTATTATACTCACTGCTGACGAGTACTCAAACAGTAAACCTTTTTCCAATTTCCTTTATGGTTCCAATTGAAACGCATTTTCCCATAACACAAACTCTATCAAACTGTCCGCGGTAGACATCACCTAACTCTACATCCATTATGGATTGAACGTTATCGTATTGGCCTCAATGTTCTCCAGTTGCGTTTGTTGAGATTTTAGTAGGTTTCATTATTGTGTTCCATTCATCCAGGTGGACTCTGCTTTACCTTTCTCTTAGAATATGTTGGCTACAATCAATTGTTTGTTTTTTAATAAGTGTGATAAGTTCAATTATGGGCATTCGTATAAAGTATCCGTCCACAGTTTTTCCCATGGAACTACCGCCCAATAACTGCAAGCAGATGATGCTAGCGTCCGTCGGTGAAACAAAGAACAACTGTTTCAATCTAGTTTGGCAAGTCTGAAACTCGTACCCACGTTCCACGAATAAGTAACAGATCCTGTAAGCCCACTAACGGCGACCGTGTGATCAGGTGAATGTGTGTCTTTGCTACAGTTCTGATACTTAATCACAGATCGTACGTTCGATTCTCTGGCGTGTGTACTAGCTGTGTGACCCAAGTAAATTGAAACAACTGGCATGTGTTTCCTGGGATGAGTGGCTTGCATAAATGTATGTTTACCGGTCAGGTTTTAAAGGTCGATAGATTTCAGCCACTGTGAAGCATAACAGCAAAAAAGGTAGCCTTTAAACATGTGATTTTGTGTACTTCCAAAAACACTGCTTCAGCTCTTCCCTACCCGATAAGTTATCTTTCTAGCAAACAAGAGACAGTGAAAGATTCATGAGAATCGTTAGTCAGCAACCGAGGTTTTAGCCGAATTTGCACTACCTTTTCTTCTCCAGTGAACACTAAATTTTCCAACAGTATTGAGACTAAATTAGCCATGTAACCACTATGCCGAATCAGCTAACATATCACTTACAAGAAAATATGAGTGACAGTTTACATCTGACAATTTGGTCGTGCCTAATATGAAGTATGTAGTACGGTGGTAAACACGGTTGTCAGATGAAAGCTTGGTCAGAGTTCGAATCCCGGAAGTGACAAGGATGTGCATTATTCGAGCGTAATGTTTACCATCAGAAGAGGCTGTCTGCATTGTCCGTGGGAATGCGAAAGATGTAGCTAATTATCAGTGACGTTCAACTTAAAATTTAATATACATTCGGTTGAACTAAGTACACCGTTTTGTGTCCGATGTTTGATCAAACTGGAATATTGGTATATTTTTAAATAAAATTATACACCCTTCTAATGGTAGTCTACAGCCAGGTGAAAGGAAGCTCACACGGAATTTATGACATTTACCCATAATGTTAGCCGGTTATTTTAGCGGTATTCAGCAAGAATCAAACGTACAAGAGCTCCGACTTGTTGAAGCTGGTGAAATCCATCCAAGCTAGTTGTTAACTTGAAAGAAACTGCATAAACGATAACAACAGTTCATAATGTTTCATATGCATATATTATGATTCAGCTGGCAAAAATCTGACGTTACATCATAAATACGATTTAGTCGATGAAACGCATTATGCGAACTCCGCGCTTGTTATTGTATTTGCTTCGGCCCACGCGAGGAAACAAAGTCGAGCGAACAGAGCGTGGAAAGAGGATTTCCGGGGCCTGCTCTACCGCGTCCCAATCGGAAACATCAGCAAGTCTGGAGACCGGTTCTGCAACGTAGCCGAAGGTTCCGGACACTGAATGAAGAACGACATTATACGACTAATATCAGTTAATGCGTTTTACTGGTTTAAAAATATATAATACCTGGTTTTGAGTCATCACAAAGTTTGTCTGGAAATAATCGCACCCTGTCAACAAAGCCCATTGGGATGCAAACAACAAACGGATAAATAAAATTATTTTAAACAGCTTTGGAGGTAGAACATTTGGGTTCTGACTGTTATATACCTTTTATATTCAATTCTATTCGCATATCGTTTGTTAGCGTTGTGCTGTTAACTCAAATTTCTGAGGTAGAACTGGGACGCCAGAAAAGTGGGCACACCACGTAAAGGCAAATCCAGCCGCATAATTTTGTGTCTGTTTGGCTCACTGTGTTTCATTTACGAACCTCACTAATAGCATATTATCACGCTGCTGGCTAACAAGGCACGATTACAAGTATTAAAGTGCGATCAAATGACTCTGGAACAAGTTGTGCTGACTGTCAAATTATCTGCACCAATAGTCCAACTGGTTTAAGATCTCCGAGTGGAACAGGAGTAAAATACATTTTTTTGTGTTTGCGGTCGAAAATATCATGCGTGTGTGCAGTTTTGAAGATTAAAGTTGGCTAGGTTGTCTCTTGAATATGTCCATTGCATTACACAGTAAACTCGCGGTGAAGAGAAAAGCCTAAACAGTTTCAACGATGCACGTTCTCCTTGAAGGTTTTCTGAAAGACTACGATGCCTACGAAGAAGCATAATGTCATCAATTTTTTTTTACCATTTCCATCTCTTTCAGATCAGACCCACCCATTTTTTTAAGTCAAAGTACTGACATCTAACATGTATAAGGATATCCCAGAAGAACTGGGAAATTCTATGGTTTCGAAACTTTATTGAGGAAATAGAGATAAACCATCTCGACAAAATTACATGTCCGCGTCGAAATGCTTGCCTCAGGAAGCAGCCAGCTGGGAGTGGTTTATCCAGTCACCTAGGGTTCGCTAACAACGGAATCATGCTGAATTGAGTTCAGATAACACTGGTTTTGTCTCAGATGAGTGTTCAATTCAGCTGTACAGCCTTGCAAATCAGCTCCTTTTTTCTACGCTCAAAGTACGAACGTAACAATTTGTTTTACTTGGTTTTAAAATGAGACTGAAAGATGATCCGTTTACCATGTATAAACCTCACTTCAGAAACAACAATTTCTATGGTCGGGCAAAGTTGTGGGCATTTTCCAGCTAGATACTGATTGCCGTCAGTATATGTGACGTAACAGGTGGCAACAAAAATTCTCACAGTGAACTGGCACAAGAATTGAAATTTTGATCGTTTTTTTAGCAGAGACCACTCACTTACATCCATAGTTGTGACTTAACTCCGTACTTACCTAACGTTGAATCTAATACAAAAACACCTCATACCCTTCGTAATTTCTTGTCAGTACCACATCTGAGCGCCAGATTTGATCAACTCAAATGTCTTCTCGGCAGTGAATATCACCATGGAGATGTCCGCAAGCTGTAAGAAACATCGGATCTAGAACTAAGCTGAGATTGGTTATGACTGAGGACTCTTTGCCTTCTCATCATTTGGTACTGGAGCTAGCATTAGTGGCTGAACGTTAGTGAGATAGATCCTGTTGAAACTCTCAGAGAAAATCAGTCACTTTGCTGACAAAAACACTTGTGTTAAACGTTATCCAGTAGGTTGTGTGCTTTTCCATCCCGGATAAAGCAAGTTAATCGAATTTCTTTATTGTTACTGCCAGTGGATATGAACCATTCAGGAAAACATCGACAATATCTTTTGACTAACAAAGTCGTTTGCTGTAGCTACACGTTCATTGGCATTTTGTCTGACCGTCACATCAGAAAACCACTGATTTGTCTACCACATGTGTACGATGTTGAGCACACTGTTTTGTTTAAATAGCAGACTACTAGCTTTTCCTCACTACCAAAATCATGTTCTACTGATGACATGTAAAATTCCACATTCTACGTTTTTCTTTGCAAACATCAACATGGGTATTTTGAATTCATCCACAACGACGTTCGGATGATGCAGCGTTCAGGAACCATTGGTCTTGAAGTTTTGTCTATGACCTGTCGGTTAGATCATAATTGATTTAAACCCCGTGTAAAACATCTATCGATCTTCATAATGCGGGCTGAGATTAGATCTTCGTGTAATAAGTCGAACCTCTTACCCAAAATAAGTGATCTAATGCGGTTTTTCAAAAATGAGATAATATCGTCACTTGAGAATACATGAAGAAAGAGTGGATTGTTGAGTGGGAATGGACACTTAATGTAAATGCGATTGATATTCTGGGTTTTTCCAGTGGAATTCAGCCTAATGTTACCAAGTGCTATGGTTGCACAAGGTTCAGTCGACACACTGAACTTTGAATATGTATGCTCACATACTAGGGTATATTACATACGGTGTCTAGTAACCATATTTTCGATTTTAGTATTCACGTAGTACAGTGAAATTAGACCGCGGAAGTGCTTTTATACATTAAATAAGGCAAAGTGAACAAGTTCAGGAGCTACTGGTCTAGAACTCAAGGACTTCAGTTTGTCACGCAACTTCCGTCAGTTAGTAACTCAGCTGATGACTGTAAACGAATACACAGCCGACTGTGGAGCGTAAGTTTGGTAACACACTTCGGAGAACAGTAGAGGAATTTCGAGCTTTGTGGAGGCCGTCAGTGCAAACTGATTATGGGCTTGTCAATGACTATAGGATCGATGAAGTATTATAAAGGCCAAGCAGATAGCCGTAAACATTTTCGACACAGAAATTCTGGACGTCGCCAATCAGAAAAAAAACACTTGTCATACTAATAAGTAGTGTGGCAGATTTATGAATTTAAATGAGACCCAACTGTGAAAAGTCAGGGCTTCGGCTGGATTCGAACCAGCGACAGACACAGCATGCCTCAACGCGGCAAGCGCTCTACCAGCTGAGCTACGAAGCCACACCGGGAGATCGGAAATTTCACATTTAGCTTCGTAGCTCAGCTGGTAGAGCGCTTGCCGCGTTGAGGCATGCTGTGTATGTCGCTGGTTCGAATCCAGCCGAAGCCCTGACTTTTCACAATTGGGTCTCATTTAAATTCATAAATCTGCCACACTACTTATTAGTATGACAAGTGTTTTTTTCTGATTGGCGACGTCCAGAATTTCTGTGTCGAAAATGTTTACTGCTATCTGCGTGGTTTTTGTAATACTTCATCGATCCTATAGTCACTGACAAGCCCATAATCAGTTTGCACTGACAGCCTCCACAAGGCTCGAAATTCCTCAGCTCAGTGAAAACACAGTCTTGATAACCATTAGGGAGTTGGATTTCAAATTTCAGAATATTAGAAGTGGTTACAAACAATAGGCTGTTGTGTGAACTGTAGCTGAAACTTCGCTGAAACTGTCTTAGTTAGCCTTGTGGTTTCAAAATTTTACCGTATAGTGCCATTCGCTCCCGAATGACTATATGGTTTCTCCTGTCAGTCAAGGCACGTTGCATGTACACTAATATCGGAACGGAGACAACCAATTTCACAAAGTATGACCATGTATATGTGCAAATGTCGAGAGCGAACAGAGCCCGCTGTGGCCACAGCAACTTATTGGCATCCAACATAAAAATAACCCATAGAATAGTTTATTTTTGTGTTCAGAAATTTGAAACTGAATCGCTCTATCCAGTTTTTCCTCGTCACCCCTCTATTTTCCGAGAGTGTTCACTGCGGGAAAGGCCGGCTTGAGGTCGGCCAGCTAGCACACCTCTAAATTCCCGTGGTTACTAAGGGATGTCTACAAATGTGTATAAGTTGAGAGAAAATGTCACGTTTTATTTATGATGGTCATGTGAAATATGTTAGTTGATTTCCCTCAATAATGGAAAAACAACATTGTTCAAAACAAACCTCACCGAGTAACCAGCCGAATAATACGAATCCAAACATCACAGATGAAATTCGTTGATGGCTGGATAGGAAAACGAGAAAAAAAATCTGAAATTTAACAAAGTGACCTAACATTTGTATCATATTTATCACGTTTGCTCAATGTACAAAGCACAATCGATGATCGTCCAATGTTCATGGAACCAAAATCTCATTACAATCGGAGGTGGTCAAATAACCTCGCAATCGAACGTCTGTAACAGCGCCAACCTTGCAACGTACACATGAGTAACATGTGCGAACCAACCAAATTAACGGCGCCACTAAATGCATCTATCATAGGGGAATATAGACGCGCGTAACAGTAACGTTTTGTACCAAGTTATTCACCCGAACAAGTAAGAGACCGGCGATTTTTCACTGCAGCATTGCCGATCACGCACAGCATAAATCAGCCAATGTACTGACCGTACGCTACAGTATTACACAATGAATGTTGTATCTGTCCGAGGTAACCGAATATGCTTGCCACTAACTATCGATTGGAGGGGAGACTTCGGTTGGCTGATTGAGATATCCAGCCAGCTAGTCAATGCTGAGTGGCGAGTCCTTATTCGGCTCACTTATGGGCTTGAAGCGTTAGTGTTTGCGTTGTTGCAACATATATAGTAAAACAGCCAGCCTATCCATGCCTTGTTGGTTTTGGACTAAATGACAACCACTAGGTCGCTTAAAGGAATATAAAGTTGGGCTTACTTTCCATTCGACTGGACATACTAAACTGTAGCACCTATATTTTACACAAATATACACTATATTCATCTAGAGTCATGCACAGTATAGTGCGTAGATTAAGCGATTAGATAATTCGAGCCTAGAATTCAAAAGTAGGCTCTGCGTAATACAAGGCTTTACCTAATACCCACCTTTCCATTGGAATCATTCAGCGTGAACCGGGAGGCGATGCTGTCACCAGTGTTTGACGGTGCGTGTTAGGGGCGTGAATATGCAGATAAATTCACCAATATAAAATACTGAGATCCCCTGTATAACTTGAAGTGACTAAGTGAAAGACAATATATGATAAAATTTCTTATTAGCTGGTTAGTACCAGATAACTAAAAACATTGAAAAGTAATTGTGATGCTCACAGTACAAGGTAGACATAGAAAAAAGGGGACCACGAGCAGTGTACGCTAACTGATACTCGGTACAGAGTGAGCGCAAACTAACCTTCTGTTTTTGAATAACGATAACAGCTCAATTGTGTCATTAAAGACTCAAGCGAATTACAAAGTGTAGTAAGCACCGTGATCAGTATAATCTTTTCTTTCACTTAACCTCGTCCAAAACGAACAATAAATCCATGCGACGATCGATTAGAGATAGTATTAAACAGCACTCGAAGCAACAGAGTATCTTCACCTTCAAATGATCCTTGATCAGTGCATATGTTAGTACTGATTAGTTTTATGGTTCTGTCTTAAACCTGACTACAAAGGCACAGTAAGGATAGAAGTGGTTGACTTTTACAGGATTTCTTGTATACCCGAAGAAAGTGCAGTTAATGTTGATGCTATGGATCTAAACGGAATCGTTAAGTTACGACTGGTGCCACATTTTTCAACAAACAAGCCCAAAATAATCTCATTACTTTTAGTGTAAGACAAAACATTTCTTAGTGTAATTGGCGAAAAGAACGATGTTCTTTGAAGAGTTGAACGATTCAGTATGAAACTTAAAACTTGTGAGGTATCATCGCCCAAGAGCCCTGGTAGTTAATTCCATCCTAAATTCACAGTAGGTACAGACTACATATAAACCTTGGACTAACTTTAAGATCGTAACGAAACAGCGCAACTAACTGAATTAATGAATATATACAAGTAAACAATTGACTCAAAACTCACTATCCTCTAAGTGTTTTCCTACAAATCAGCAATTTGTGTCACCATTTTATATCCGAGAACAGTTAAAAATTAGCCAATCATATTATCCAAAATACTTAACTGGCCTATGGGAGATGAAACTGGCTAACGGAGTAGGAGGTTTACTCCTAACCTGTGGGAGAAGGCAAGGATCAGGTACGTATTGTTCAAACTGGTAGATTCTTATAAAACAAGCAATACGTATGAATTCAGGGTACGGATGTTGTCACTAGTAAAACGAATTTTGGTGCTGCGTTTAACCACCAGTTGATTGTTTTCGAGAACTTTCAAAAATGAGAGACAACGAAATTCTCGTGTAAACACTGAGAAAACCAGTAGTACACAAAACACAGTCTTCTAGGGAATCACTTCAATCGCGAGCCACTATTCGAAACTTATTAAGTCATTTATCAAATTCAGGAAAGAGTTCATTTCGTGCAGAACGTCGTTATTCATACAGTATTCTGTGAAGCAAACCATTGGTAACAACTTACTGAAGTCAGTAGTGTTGTTAAGATGGTAAAAAATGTCAACGTATCAGGTAGGGACCAAAGTAGAAGCGGTGGAATATTGATAGATATGAACTACTGACGGATGAATTTGTGTGGAGTAAACATATGAAGCCATCATAAATCATTGGGGTCAAATACTTCAAACACTGTAACAGTTACAGTGTTACCTCTCGGAGTGATTGTTTTAAATCGGCGGTATTATTACAAACAACCGCGGCTGAACACCTATGGATAGCGTGTAGTCACTAGCACAGTGATCAGGGTGATAGTCTCATAAACACACAGACTAACCTTCAAATCCTGGTTGTGGCAAAGATGTGCACTACAAGATAGCTTCAATAAGAACGAACCTTGATTGTGGTACTTCTGTCGAAACACACTGGACGTTAGTATATCTGAATGCGATGGCTTAGACAGCTTGTACGGTGTGTTCAACTGACAATTATTAGGATTTCAGACAACACCCCTTCAGTATTGTTAATACTATTCGATTTAAAACCAAGATGATCATTTACCTGTTTAGCTACGATAACCATACTCGAGAAGCCAGTTTTACTGCTCATCCAAACATTTCTAGATATATGGCAGATTACTGATAACTAGGGTCCGATTAACTTGTAGTGGATACAACTTCTGGTACAGTTGTCGTATGCCCAACTCGGATAATAAGTGGACAAATCACTGTTCAGTCTACATAGGAAATAATTCTGAATAATTTTACCACATTGGGGGACGTTAAAATGAGAGAAAAAATCGAAAATTAACGCCTATTTTTGAGTCACACTGTTTAGTTTGAACTCAGGGCAGATCGTCAATCAAGATGACGTAATGCAGATTTGATTGCAGGGAATTGTGTTCGATTTTGTCATTGCGAGGGTCAACGCCATAGTCATTCATCGCATAGATTGATCTTTTGTACAATTGAGAAATCACCAAGTAGGGGAACGTGAAACAGACTGTCACCCACTAAAATTTTAGTACCGTAAGAGTAGAATATTGGTGAAGCATGTTCACCTTGTAAGGTATCTATAACCGTGGAAATGAAACACGAGAAAACAGAACGGTTAGAAGTCAAGTGAAATAGTTATCGATAATTTCTAAAATTACCACAGGATCTTGGTTAACAAAGAAAGCACCGTTGATGCTTTTCACGTATTTGTAAGAGATACGTGACGAGTGGCTGAAAAACTATTAACGACCGTGAGCGGTCACACTGTAGTCATGCGAAAAGTTAGAATTGTTTTTGTTCTGGGTCTTTCATAAGCTAAGCGTTAAATAACCGATGAAACGGATATTCGGTTGAAGTACGTACAACGATTATCTGGTTGTCTGTTAATGTGATATAGTTTGTAAAATTCAAAATCGAAAGGCAGCCTAGGATATATCAAAAAATCCACTTATGAGTTCGTTCTTCAGTAAGAAGGCTACGGTGGCTCACCAAATTCATTGCCTCTGTCCCATATGAGTCGGCTTAGAAATGAACGATAATCACGAAATACGGCTGAGTTAAAAATTGTGGGACACAACCATTAACATTCCACATTGCTACTGCCTTTTGTTTCGAACGATTTTGGCACGGTAGAAATCCCGAAGAATTTCTCATTAGGCGTTGACATCGTCGCCGCGGTTTCAGCATGATCATGCTGACCATTAGGATTGTTGTCCACTAATTTCTTTATCGGTCTCTTCATACAATTTCGTTCTAAACATATATAAGTTTATCTCTCGTTTCATTTTTATATTATCTTCCCTCAAACGGAAACGTTAGTAAATTGTCTCGTCAGGATTTGCCGATTCCATGTGTAGAGTGAACCAACACTGTTCAAGTTTTGCCAATGGTTCCGTCACGACACTTTGATTCGGCGTAAGTGTACATGGTCAATTTCGTAGTCATGTTTCTGGTTGAGACGTCTTAACAACGCACTGTCGCTGATGGGTAACTAACACAACCTGCTGTGGCAAAACGGAAAACAAAAGCGCCAAACAGAGATTAACGTCGAGGAGCACAACCATGCTTACCGCAGCGATAATGCACAGGACAGGATATCACGAGAATGAGCAACGATTAGAAACCGCGTAACACAGAATCTGTGAAGACTGGTTTCCAAATGATTTACTGTCTGCTCAACAAAAAACACGACACTTCCAGCCTACAGCTGTGTTCACAGGTTTTGAGGTATGTCGAGTCAAGATCACTTCCAGAACTGATCAAATCTGCGCACAGGGACTAAAACTGTGAGGAACTGGAGTGCAGTTTGAATAGTAAGAAGGACAACATCAACTTTCTTCTACAAACCTGTAGATTTTTGGACTGTACCTAAAACTTATCATTCTCGGAGCATAACGTTGTCGTCTAAGCGGGAATCCAACGATGGTGCTCACGTCGGTTTGCGCAACTGATCGGTCTGTCACCTCGGCATGACAATAAATTCCATTAAGAGAATCTAGGAGAGGTGACCACGTCACGGAAATTCTTCACAGATGACACAAATGCCAGCCCTTCGTTCTAATTTTGCCCGCAGTTACAGAACGTGTTTTACTCCTGACAAAGAAGGTTCTTCAGGCCAGATAAACCAGCTACAAAGTTGGCGGTCTGTAAGGCAGGCTAGAAGCAAGCAGCTAGACGAATCAAAATGCAGTTGGCCGTTGGTCGAGTGTACACAAACAGGGGTCAGTACGAGATTCGAATTGCTAAACGCATTAAATCTGGGACAACTGAAAGGTGATACGAAAATGAGGCCGACACAGTTAACTTGATAAGTTGGTAAGAGAGTTTATTAATTTTGAGGAATCGTAATTTTGATCTAGTGATACTGTTGTTTCATTCAATTATTAATGCAAGTCAGTTTGATCAAATCAAGACTGCCTACCACGTGTCAGAATTCGGCCTCATCATACCTACATACAGCCCACTTAGTCTTCGTAACCTGAACAATCTCTGCAGCAAAGCTCTTCTGCATACACCTAGACTCTGCGCTAATCGCTTCAGCATCTTACAGGTAGATTTCATGAACTGTGCCAAACGCGTGACCGGCGATTGCAAAAGCCTTCATCCTGACCTCCTTCTCTCTCATGTTCATTCGGTATTTCTCTATCCAACCGCCAAATTCTCCTTCTCAATGTGAACTAGTGAACAGCCCTTGTATTTTGTCTCACTAAAATGATTTCCAGTTCTCCCGACAGCTAAGGAATCCTTACAGCGAACCAAGATTCTATGTAGTGCACTCTGCTTCTGAGAAGCAGCACTAATGTGTACTTAGCTCAAAACCCTACGAATAATCGCTGACTTCTCTTCCTTGAGTGAAACAGAAACGGTGCTCTTCCACTTCCTTGCTGCTCATGTTGCTGGATTGAGTACCCCTTTTGATGGTCATTTAAGTTGTTTAGAGTAATCACTGCATACTTTCGTGCTATCTTTAGGTCAGCAGCATATACACAGAACTGTATAAAAAAACTGACCTGTCACTGATAACATTAACCTAATTAGGGTGAGTACATTAATGGTGAGAATGTTAAGTGCGTGTGTGCCTTTGCGATAAACAATAATCTTGAGGTGGTATCCAGTCCTACAGCAATACATTTCACTTCCTACGGCTGAATAACCTTTTTGACTGGCTTAGCTTTGTTTTTTGGAGTGTTGCGCTTCGTTAACAACACGTTACAAAGACATTTGTATCGTACTTGATTCTAGGCATGAATGTTTTGTCTACTCTCACGTACAGGTAAGTGAGATATGAGGCGGTCCTTTGACGTCAGAATCATCATCTTTTAGAGTTGTTGGAAGTTTAATTCTGTAAATTTTGGGACATCATCTAAGACGATCCATTTCGATATTTTGGGATGCGAACTGACATTTCACTTTATCGGTTACCAACTGTGGGTCTCTTATCTACAAAGCATCAAAATCAAAATAGTCAATAAAATAGTCCACTAAAATCGATTGAAAAATGGTGTAGCGAACAAGCTCATTTTCCGTTATTCATCATCAGGCTAATTACATAACATGTATATGGAATTGTCGGAAGAAGTTCAGTGTATTCGCTTTGTACGATTTAGTGTGTAGAGTGTTTGTTGTCCGGCCTTGAGTCTTCGACGAATGTTTCAATCAGCTACAGTTACGAATACAGATTGTGGTGCCAGACCAACCTACTGTGTTCTTTTCTTAAATGGCTATGGTGAACGAGGTTGAACGGTAAAATACATGTTTAAATACATGTGGAGTAAAACCCACCTTATTTGAAAAGCTAATATGTAATTAGCCAACCAGTCTCCGAATTGACAAAAGTGTGCCCATCCAGGCGACATCCTCGCGGTCGTCCAACCAAAATCGTTTATCGCAGTAGAGTGTATTTGGAACAGCCTATCACATGCTTTTGAGTATCTCTTAGAGGATGGTCAGTCAGCGCGAGATGATGGGCCATACTATCACCTTTGGGCTCTCTTCAGTTTCTGGCAGGCAACAACGAGGCAACTGATCCGAGATCCACACTTTCGTTCCAGATCGGCAGACCACAGTTACAGAAGTTGTCACGTTTAAATGAAGTTAATGAGTGACTTGGGGGTATCGATTTAACCTCACCAGTCACTCGAAAAGATATAAACTGAATAGGCAGTATCTTCCTCATGAAACGTCGAGTCAGCGCCAGTGATTACTAACTTAACTCAATCGTTTACCATGAGCAAACAACTGAGTGGTAGTCATCGATCATTAAGCGTGTACGATAGAGTTTGCACGCCTCAAGACCCTGTCCACATGGCACCTATTAAACGTCCGGTGCCCATTAGTGTGTAGGTGAAGTATGAATGATCGCTGGTTACGGTCAAATTGCGAGAACATGTGCGACACATTGTCACTGACCTCAAAAGCAGGTAAACCGCACAACACAAGTTTATCCTTCCAAAACAAACACCGTACAACTAGCGTCGACCTTAATTGGTCTCATCAAACAGAGATAGTCGAACCGAACTACCAACTAGATTAACGTTTATACCGAAAACTGAACTTTTATTCATTTGGTTACACCGGTCACATTGCCGTCACTTCAAATGGACAACGCTAGTTGTACGGTGTTTGTTTTGGGAGGATAAACTTGTGTTGTGCGGTTTACCTGCTTTTGAGGTCAGTGACGATGTGAAGTCGACTAGTGGGAAAAATGCAAGATCTTTATTATTGATCAGTCCATCATATTGAAGCGAAGACACGAGAATACAAAAAGTAGGGAGATATCGTAGAAGAAAGGGTAGCTATTAAAACGCAATAGCCACTTTAGATATTGCTGGTACTTATCCAAAAAAACACGGTTATCGGAACATTTACGGTGAAGACTACGCGTAGCAGAAGTATGGATCAAAAGCAGAAATAAACCCTGACGATTCGTATTTGTGAGTACTCTGACCTTTCAATAAAGTTCGGTTACGCTTCCTACTGAACGAAAAGGCCCCGAGATTATCATTCTGACATGGCAACCCACTATGAAATGCCACCGGTTAACGGAGTTTGGGTATCCAGACTCCAGACCAACGACAACTCCACTTCCAGCAACCAAGTGAACTTTTTATAACCCCAATTATCGGTCGACGTGTTCCACAACAATTCTAGGTTACTGTCCCGAATGATCAACAGTGGAAGTTGTTTCACGCGTCCATTAGCAAGAATGTGAATATGTTGACACTGGATTGTGGGATTCCAATCTGTTGTCTACTGTATAGTGAATAAGTAGTATGTCACAAGCCGAACGCATGCAAACTAAAGGACAGTTCTCAATACCAGAAATATCAAGATCAACGATTGAAAACGCTTATATGCACCATGCAGAACTTGTCAATGAAAAGAATGGTGTTGAGCTACTCTCAAGAGAAGTGACTACATATCGACCATATAAAACAGTGTTTGTGTGGTCGAGCGTGTTCACATACTTCGAAATAGATATCAAGAACCAAACTTCCCAGACCAGATGTCTTTTGCAATCGCGACTGTGTTGTTGATAAAACTGTCAACTTGAAGACATGAAAATTTCCATTTTATTTTAACCGAACATCCACTGGTTTCACACAATGTGTACCAACAATATCAAGGAACCTGCTCCCGCAGAATTTGATTGCTCCTTCCGATCTCTCGACAGTGTGGACAAACTGATTTAATCTCAAAAGTATTTATTCCCTATTACCCTTCACTGGTGCTGACAGCTGAATAATAATCAATCACCAAATGCAATTCGGCGGTGACAGTCACTGTGAGTAGGGTCCACGCCTGAAGAAACGAAAGAACGAATCATTCAGGCGAACCAAACTGTGTGAAACAAACAGAATTTCATATCAGACAAGTGAACTATTGAACTGATCGAATAGCTCCAAGGTAAATTTTTACCAAGGAGCACTTTAAAGTATACTGGTGTTGAGTAATCTAGCTCCTGAGTAGTCAACCAAGTTCACACACTGTTGAGGTCAGAACTATAAATGTGTTAGATGTGTAAACCTGGGACATCTACAGAGATTCGTAGAGCGGTCCTCACAACTCAAAACCACAGCAGCTTACATCTCACAGATTAAAACTCCCTTTAGATGATAGTTCATAGGGTTAATAACTCAACAGTGACGTCAAAAAAATCCTGACAGTTAACTGTACCATATTCGGTTTCTTATAGCAAAGTCAGTCCAACGTATCCTATCGTTCTTGATGAACAATATCACTGGTGCTTTTGCGATACGTCCCTCCGTCTCAAACAATGAGCGATGTAATCATTACAAGCCTGTTCACTGCTCAGAGGTGACCGTGGACTGAATAACCATTATGGGTAAGTCTGCAAACGCTGAGTCCACCAAATTGGACCTTCCATACCCATGTCATGTCGGATAAGAGCTATCAGGGGCCAAATTCCTTAGTAGTTTTTTAGTGTTCCCAATAATGAACGGCGTTGTAATGAAAGCAAAATTATGAATCCTGGTTAGGTCCGGCTGATAAGCTCGTGGATAGCTGAGATCTGAACTGTAGGACCTATGGCCGGAGGGACGTAGAAGAAAGAAACTTTCAGGGGTTTTAACTTGCTGGATTATGGGCAACTGGGGTATTGGACTGTCGGGAGTTGAACCATTGGAATTTTGGCTTTCGGTGCCTTGAACGACTGACAACCTACAGAGGTAGCTGT
This sequence comes from Paragonimus westermani, assembly GCA_008508345.1. NCBI lineage: Eukaryota > Metazoa > Platyhelminthes > Trematoda > Plagiorchiida > Troglotrematidae > Paragonimus > Paragonimus westermani. The sequence goes on from QNGE01000775.1 coordinate 62,414, forward strand.
CTTTTGTAATACTGAGTGGTATACTTCCCACTGATCATCAGAAACTCTTCATCAAACTTTTACCGAGAGCACCAATTCGTGCCTAAATGGAGCAACTTAGTCCTGGGCTTCGAATCAACAGTTACCAACAACCCGGAGAATCGGTTACAGTTTGAAAATTTATGGGACCGACTAAAAGAGCGTATTTCTACAGCTGAGTATAAAGACCGGTGGTTTTTAGTCCGAATAATGAGTTTAGTACATAGTTATCCCAATGTGTTCACCCAGAAGAGTTCACGCAAAAATCAACATGAGCAATTCGTCCATAAAAAAACAAACAGCATTGAAATCAGTTTCGGAAGTGTTGTGGCGAACAAACAGAAACATGTACGAGAAGTGAAATATAATCTTTTCAGTTGACAAAAACTATCAGGAGGGTGAGCTGAAAACCAACCAACAGTTGCGGTATAAGATCAAATATTTGGGTGAAGCTTGACAATCAAACATTTACCCGTAAGAACTGAGCAAAATATCTGTGAAAGTACAAGTTGGATTTGCGATCGATACACGAAGACTAACTAACAGGCCTCTCTCATGATAATAACCAGCAATTCGTGTCACATGATTTTCAATTTGGACTCTACGAATTGGGCCAATGGTAGTCTTGACAAGAATTCACAAGGTGTATCATACATTGGCATCCAAATTAGCGTATATTGCAGGATTAGAAAGGAGACCGGTAGAAGTGCCGAAATTTTTTTTATTACAATCTCCTGGAAGTAAAAAAGGTAGCTGATAAATATATGAAATAAAGATAACCGGCATGTAGCCGAAAGGCAACGACCAATGAAATTGAATAGGCACAGCATATGGATCACAATCGTCATGTTTCAAACAGTTTTCGGTTTGGTGATTAAGGTGACCAGTGTTTCCAACGACACATGCTCCATAGGGCAACCATGTACCGAACACGCTAGTCGAGTAGCCTCAATCCATAAATCGGCTTCGCGAAGTAGCTGCAAACAATGCGAACCGAATATGTGACACCGACACGAAGAACTGGACTGTCGAAGATAGAGGTCTATAGCTGTAAAAATCCGATCGAACAGAGTGAGACAGTGCAAAGAAGCTTCTTGGACTAAATCAGTGAACAGATCGCCGTGTGAAAGGACGAAAAATCGACAAGCTTCCATGTCTATTTGTGATTCAATCAATGGGTTCTTTTGTTGTGACAAACAGGTTAGGGATTGTAAAACAAGATCACGATTCGGCTGCAACAGACAGGCACTGTAAACAGTTGCCAGTAAGCACAAAGGCCAAGAAAATTGACCATCTGAATGCTCGCCTTTGTTGGAATGTAGATATTTCTTTAAGTAAAGCAGGCCGCTGAAAGCAAGACCTGGAGGAGGCAAGCAACCGTATTTTATCCACTGATTCAAAAGAAGCTCGCGCGTGAGATGGCCATCAGAGATCAAAAACAGTCCGGACTGAATGCCGAAGTTAAACCATTGGCTCCACAGTTTTTTCTCCACCTGAGCATCATTTCCAAAAGAGTAAGTTTCCTGAGACATGCTTCTGACTGAGCAATCTATTAGGGAGTGGAGGGACAAAATCAAACACTGAGTATGATAGTCGACCTGGATCACTCAACGGAAGAAACCATGCACAACAGGTTACCTCTAACGTAAAACGCCTTATGATGTGTTACATCATTAAAAAAACAGCCGACGCCTGTGCAGAAAAACAACGAAGATTATAAACAGGAGACAATGGTTCCATCCGTTTGAAGAATTACGGATGAAAGAAAGGAATGAGGCGATTATCCGCCTGTATCGTAAAGACGGTGGTTACGTCACGAGGAGGCAGTTAATTAAAATTAATCATTGTAACAACCTCACATACTACGTTCGAGAAACAAGAAGCATGCATGACAGCGTTGCATTTTACAATCCAATGACACGGTAACTTCGATAAGTCCAGTGTCAAACTGACGAAACTCCAACGTGATGAACAGTCACTGCAAGGGCACAACCATGGTCATGGAGTAAAGGGCACCCAGTTTTTTCAATTTTTCTATACGCAAGCGAACGTATAAGGCCGTTTGGGCATGCATAAAATCAATCGAATCAATCTGACAGGGTTCAGCGGCAGTTAGATTCACATTTCTAAATTTAGCAAGTCATTAAATGTGAAAACATACGAACCAGAGACTGGTTTTACTGGCCTAAGCATATACGACAATTTAGCCAATGTTTTGACTTCATCGCATTGTTTGCTGTGACGAAAAGTATTCACTCGGTTATGTTCAGTGAAATTAACCTTTTGTGAACCAAGTGTCTCCAAAGGTTACGCAAACACGCTGCATTGGTCCGTAACCTCAGATTACAGTTTGTGTAGAACTAACCAAAAATGGTTAAAGATGCACCTGTACCCTGATTTCGAATCCTGACATTCATCTCGCCGACAAATTTACCAAACTGTTCTATTCAAGTATGGGCGATTTTGCCAAATATTTACATAAAAATGTGTCCCTGAAGATTATCTAGACATCATTTTGCCATAGCACACAATTTTGATTACTTTGATTACTTTCCACAACAAACGAAGCGTAGCAGAAGAGGTTTGAATGCCGGTAGTCTCAGACAGACTGGTTTTCTGTTTTGATGCGTCCCAGTCTACTCCATCCGCTACTTTATGCGTTACACAGCCCACTCGTTTGCTCAACTTATGACATCGAACTCTTAGGGGTTGTGATTTCTTGTATTTGGGCGACTTATTATGGAAGATGAGTTTTCAAAGTCGCCCAAGTGAGTAAATTCAAGTTATGCATAAAACAAGGCTATGATGGATCATGGGATAGACCAGTTAACCCCTCAAACTACCCGGCTTGACTATCACATGTAACAGAACGCGCACCGGTAATTGTGGCCTTAGCTGTGAGCAGTGCATCTGTGGTTTTATTATGTTATATGCAGGCGTGAGAACACCGATGAGTTCTTTTCTTCCTGTTGACTATAGGGTTATTTTGTAGATTATTAACCACGGCAAGCCGTACGCCAGTTGGGTACCTTTCTGGAATCAAAGTCTGTGCAGTGATGCTGTTATGAAGCCTAGGCTTTAGGAGGGCACGTGCCAAACCGCGATGTATTATGCTCACTCAGACTAGTCATACGATTTCAGTGTCAAGACCTTCACACATTAGCTAAACTTCTAATAAAAAGGCCCAACTACATACTTTTTCATTTAACCTTCATTTCAATATTATTATGCAAGCATATCCTTAAATACGACTGCACCATATCTGAAACAGCTGCCGTGCATTCAACAGCGACAAACCAATTCCGGGATTGTTGTCCCGAAGTGTTTCATCCAAAAGTAAACCATCTCAATGCCGTTGAAAAATTCGTATTAGTTAGCAACTGAGGACAGATGAAGTATGTCATAAATTATCATCCACTTAGTGTCTTTAAGAAGTATCGTGGAAAAATGAATGGAAAACTGTTCTACAGTAAAAAGCCCGTTTTGTGATTTGTGGAGCAGTAACCCGATAAAAACAAATGTTTTATGTGATCCAGTGATGAGAGTAAACGAAATGCTCGTACCTCACAATGTCCCCTCGTCACCTGAAGAAAATAGTTCTACAAGCAGGGTCCGTAAGTATGTTTTCAAATAGACTCCGATTTGAATTCTGTCTGTTGTATTTGTAATGTAATAGTGCTATTCACAGCGTTGCCGAAATTACAGTTGCACCAGTGAAATCGTCTCTTCCTTATTGTTCACGGTAACAGAAGCTGAAGGCTTATAGTGCATAAGGCAGTGTGGCCGCTATTGAGCTGGTAACCTCATTGCATAGCTTGATCATTAACTTCCAGGAAATCCCATGTAGGTCACTGGATGCACACAGCACCCTTCAAGAGGATATCGGATTAGGAGATCACTCTTTGAAGAGATATGGGGCTTTGGATCCATAACATCGCACGTCATTACTTTTAAGCCAAGTTCGACAGAATGCTTGTAATCTGGAGGGTTCACTACACCGTGACCTCTTGAGGGCACCGACTGGCGTCAATCAAGCAAATACTGTTCCTCCTGAGAAGAGGATGAAGTAATCTCATTATCGCTCGTACGGTGGCATCCCACCAGACCATGTGCCAAGGGATCTCCTAGAAATCAACGAACAAGCCATACTGTTAGCTAACGAATTCTGTAGCAATCACATTGACTCTTAAGGTCGCCTTAAACATCAAATCCGAAGGTATTCTGTCCAAATTTGACTCCACATGCCACAGAACATTAGACAAGAGTCGAATAGAATCGTAACCTAGATTGAAAAACAAACATTCACATATTGACCTGAATAGGTAATTCGCCGAATAAAGAGCGTGTAGAAACAGGCCGAACGCGTTTTTAAAACACCAATAATACGTAAAAAAGACGAAAACGGAAAATTCGAACACCACTGTGCTTTTAAACGAGTTGAGGAAACAGACGAGGAAACCCGTTCTCATTTCCAGTGTACGATGTTCAGTTAATAAACGATACATACAACATTCAGTGCATTATGACCTAGTGAAGCGTGTGCAAGCCGGAAACGGATAGAGTACATACGTCCACACGCATGCTGTTGCATGCCAGACAGCCGGGGTTGCAACCGGCCACCACCAACATTGTCAGACAGCTGCAATACATTAGTAGTGGATACACAAGTTTAGTCGCTATACAACCATGGGAAGAACAATACCTAATCGGGAGACAAAAGAGAGGAGGTGGAACGCAAAAAACAACCGAGTTAGAAATGAGGGGCAAAAGATACCTGTAGGACAGTTAGCACCATTCCGCTTTTCATCATCCTTAACGAATAAGCCCAGTAAGGTTAGATTATCAGTAAACACACCACAAGGTGCTTGTTACCAAAAGACACGTAGCCACATATACGTTAGATACTGTCTGGCTGTCCAAACCTAGCGAGGAGTAATCCCGACAACAACGTTCGAACCCGTGACAGCTGAGCGTTGTTAGGCCTGAGTCCCTGCGAGTCTGTATTTTGCATTAACGGACAGCTGGAACAGCATCATCTAGGAGACTTGTGAGCAGCACGCGTACCATTCAGAAGCATTCAGCAAAATCCAACAGTCTTATCCAATCCAGCGTGATCCGTTCGCATCATATATGTGCTGGTGTATTTTATCCGCACATCCATCTGGAAGAAAAGAACATTCCTCTTCCACAGCAAAAATGTGGCCAGAGTAAGTCCTCACGAATAAATTCCAGTCAACGATTTCTTAGACTGGACACAATATCAAACCGGAAGTGAGTCATTTGGGCGCACATGCTCCTCAACGGCACATGTCAGTGTCAGGAGTTGAGCGATGGTAAATCTGAGGAACCAACACTATGGTGGGCTACCGAAATGCAGAAAGTTGGATTATATTGAGGCATTAAACTGAAACAAAGAGGTGGAAATAATTTGTCTCAGGGAGGCTGACAAAATGCTCTCTGGGATATGGTGAACGTTCTGTTCAAAATGACCACCCGAGAAAGACGTCCAACGCAGATGACAGAGGGCACTCAAGAATGACAAACATCAGTCCTTCTAGATAGAAACCGTATGCAAAGTTAACTTGCTGTGAATTATAAGGAAACACATATGTACACATGTATTTACAAAACCAAGTACAGGTATGGACATGGGGTCACACAGCATGCAACAAGTATGAAGAGAAATGGGTCAAATCTCGATATATTCTCGAAAGATATTCCATCATTTTTGACTTGAGTTTTCAAGCCACTATCACCAAGAATAAGTTAACCGTCTTATTCTCAGCTTGCCGATGATTGGCATACTGACCTATTGTTACACTGATTGATACGATTCAGATCGAGGTCATAAGGTGTCTGTAAATGCTGAGGTCCAGTGCAGTATTTTGTCTCTCGTTTGAGTACCAATATATCACCATCTTCGTGGTTCACATGCATTCGTACTCATAGTGGACAACACTGTTTAATGCTACGTTTTGATTGACCTTGTTGTCATAACACTGGAAAAGGTCTTGAGTAGGCCGAAGTCTGTTGCTCTACATCTCGGCGCTAAGTCGTTGGGCAACCGATGCACTTCGGACTCTGAAAATCAGCGGGATAGCACAGAAAGTATGTGTCTGAGAAAACCAGATCGATCATAGGGGATCGCATTAAGTACGACGGTATTCAGATTGTGATATATGAGGATCCGTTGTCTGACAGTTCGGTCTCCAAAATGTTGATTTTACCTTATAAGAGCACTCGTGAGTACATAAGGATACTCGGCAAACACCTTCAGCTAGGGTGATATGTCACAACCGTATAGTGGGATATATCACAGATAGTGATAACATGTGCTTTTTCGTAGGTAGGCCCATGTCTTGCTATCACTACAGGTAGTGCAGTCTGACAAATCCCGTTCTGACCTCTGAAGTTAAAGAGCTTATCACTTCACTTGTACATCAGTCAGTACCGATGCAACTAACCAATCGGACAAAATCGTTCAATAGGACACTATCATCCGTGAGTGTAAGCAAGGAAAGCCACGAAACGTGAACTAGTACTTTGGGCTTTTGGGGAACAAGGCACAATCTAAATTCACAAAGTGACATCGCAAACCTGTTTAAACCGTCTGATCATTTTAAGCCTTGGGCCGTACCAGTGAGTACCATGGTTCGGGCTGTCGTTGGTGTCGGCAATGATCCATGAAGTTGCATAATAGTGAAAAAGTACAAACACAGGGAGTGAGAAGCAAAAGGAAGGAAAAACGGTGGAGATTCAAAAGAGAGAGAAGAACGGATACACGCTCATTGCTGACTGTTATGTCAGAAAGTGTCTACAACCAACGGTGTGGATGATCGCAAACTCTTAAACTGAAGAGATGGCACCTACCAGCCTTGTTCAGGTGGAGGTTAGGGCTCTCATAGCTTGTGAACACGTCATTGCCTAGCCGCCTCGCGGTTTCTTCCAACCAGCAGCAGTCACGGTATTGCTGTCAAGGTGCCGAACAATGCACAGTATACAAGAAGTTCTGTCGGCACATGCAGTATTTGATCAAACTAACGAAGACTGTGCATTTTCGTTACTTCGGTAATTGGTCGCAAATATACACAGCCCCCAAATAAATGCCGACAGACTGTTGCGTTGCTGACACAATCAAACCGATTGATACCGGTCAACCGATGGAGACGATGGTGGTCGAATACCGAGAGGTTCAATGTAACATCACCCTGAATGAGTTAGGTACCTAATCCAGAGAGAGAGAGAGAGGAATAAGGCGCACATAAGCATGGTAAACCCTGTCAATGATCGGCAAAAGGACGTATTCGCGAGGCCAAAAGTGACGAAGGTTAGCAAAGGTACTACGTGCTTTCGATATCTTTGTGGACACCTCGTCAGGAATATTTCAAGCTTATAAGATGATATTACTCAGGCATGTCTTCAGCTGTCGGTGGTATAGCATGGAGTACAAAGATTCCATTAGCATAATTCACGTAAAGAAGTTTGTTACCTGAGACAAGTATGGCATTACAGGAATATTCATCTCCCAAAACTGTCTATAGGATAAGGCTGAATAAGCTCATTAAAATTAACCGGTACACTGTTTGAGGAACGGAATCAGGTCTACTAACAGAACTGAACGTCCCTCAAAGTCCAGAGAAGAAAACCAACACTGGTTTACGGTGGTGGCAACAATTCTTCACCGAGTAATGAAGAGTGGACAGTTGGTCGATTCAAACGCGGAGAGGCGGAAACGTACTCGTTCTCCATCCATTTTGTTATGTTAGCGGTCAATGAGACAGCCATGAAAGGCGCTGTATCCCGTGCCCCATGATTTGCTATAAACCACGGAGACTATTGAAATGTGGCTAAGTGAAAAAGCCACGTAAGCAATGGAAAACAATATGTAACTTGACATACGGCCCATACATCCAAAGAATTTGAAGCACTTAATTTTCATAATACAGTTTACCAATAACGCAAGGTATTTGGTTAAATTTCTTCGACAAATGAAACGTCAGCATCCAGCGACATGTTCTCTACCGTTACTGAAGGAATCGAAGAAAAAAAATCATGGGATATCGTTTCGTGCGCCCTCTTTGATACTAGGTGAGTGAATAAGTATACAGTGTGCGGCTGGCAGAGCGCGCAGAAAAGACCGAATGAGCCAAGCTTAAAAAAGACTCAGTTGTGAAAATCTGGACTTCGGCTGAACTCAAAACTGCAACAGAAAAAGCACCCCCTCCCACGCGACAAGATCTTAGCCAGCAGAAGCACAAGGCCTCATAGGAAACTCAAGTGACGTTTGAAACTAAAGCTGTGGTAACGCTTTATCAGGTAGCCTTGGAGATGCAGGTCGGATTCCGTGCGTATGATGAGCCTCAACAGATGTGAAGCAGCTAGACGAAGTATTATCGTGTCGATTTTCAAACGGACGTCGAAGAATCAAAGAAGCAAACGATCTGTAAACCAACAACTGCAGCGCGAAACTGATTTACTTAGACACGTAGGTATTATTAACTCACCAGAGAGGTCGATACATTAGTGGTTCGCGGTAATGCTTCACTGCTATGTAGCCACCGTAGGAAATTACTAATACCTGAACATTTAGTAGCAAACAGTCCGCACTTTACAAACAAACGCCCGAGCTTTAAGTGAAAGTAAAGTGTCATCAACACGTACACAGCCGGCCTTCCAGGGCGCTAGCAACACAGATATGCAATTAATGAACATGCTGAGAAGTGACAAAGATAGAGATACAACCATCAGGAGAACAAACAGGTGTAATTTGTATAGCGGCTAGTAGTCACAGGAATAGACGAGGAACGTTCATTAGGTTGTCAAATTTATTTTCAAACATCTGCTTTACGGCACAGTAACGACAACTTAATGAACACGGGTTTCCATAAGCAGTGTATCATATCGTCAGTATCTCCTCTTACAATGCTTTCAACAGACACGTCGACTCCGATGTTTTAAACTCTATCGGTCACACAAATGCGACAACGACGAGTGGTAGACAAATAAACGCACTGATGAGCTAGCGACCAAATTGTAATTATTTCATTATCACGTTGTTTGACAGCTGACCATAATGTGGGTTTGAAGCGACACAATAAGTGCCCATCGCTCAGTGCTCACATTTTAAACTTAACTATATATATATATATATACTGAGGGCTGAATTTACTGTAATATACAGTAGTCTTGTCATTTTAACACTAGAAGTTGGGTTCCTGACTCAACTGGAGTTCCATGGTTGTAGCCTAAGAAGTTGCTACGATTGTCACCTCTGGGACTGAACCAATTAGAACACAAGACAGGCCGTCGGCTGAAAGAAGCGCCGACTGGAATGAAGGAAATTACACTATTGACCACATACTTACTAGTAAGAATCAATGTTAAAAAAACAACTTACCAGCATTACCGTTGAATAGAAGCTCAATCAGCTCAATCACAGTCTGAATGAAATCAGACACACTGGATATCACAGCCTGATCAGGCGGCTTCAGTTTCGTTAGTTCGTCAGTGATAGATTGCAAGCACGCTTCTAGCAAGCTTTCCACAGCAGTGTTCACATTGGGTTCAACAGAGGACACCACTGACAAGTTTTGTAGAAAGACAGCAACTGCATTTGGTTTTGTGAAAGCTCGAGGTTGCGCGGTCAAAAAAAGCACAGCAGATTGTAAAACAGAGAGCCCACACGGTTGTTCACCCTCAATTAATGTCTGATTCGCAGCGGGTTTGAGTTTACCCCAAAGCTGGTACCCATATACTCGTCGAATGTGAGGGTCACAAAGCATGGTACCAAGGAGGTGATTGATCCGTGGAACATCGCTGCTCGTTTGTGAAGCCTCAACGCAAGACCGAACAAAGGTAACCAGATGTGAAGAGATGGTAGCGAACGTGGGAACTACCTGTTCCGCTTGTGGCCAACTGTCCAGAACACGTTCAAAGGGAGATGGCAATGGAATTTCCAACAGCGTAGTAGCCTTGGTTATCAAATTCAACTGGTCCTGAAAAAATAACCAGTACAGCCGAAGTACAGGTCGGTTACAATATACAAAAAGAATTGGGGAGAAACTCAAACCACTTCTGAATGGAACAGTCCAAATTCTACGGAAACCATATGGTATTATTTCCTTAAACCTTACAACAATGACTAGTTCAATGTTTAGCTCATATATAATTTAACGTTAGTTTAACGTACACTGCTGTTTTGAGGTAATTCTTCTAGCAGTCAATTTTGTGCAACTAGAGTGTGATATTCCTGATTTCGATCACTTGATTCAAGTTCCACATAAAATTGTAGACAAGAGCCCATTGATGATTTCTATACACTAGGCACTTCACCAAGTCTAACTCCTACTCTCATCCCAACAGTTCCAAAGCCACAGTTTGGTCCTTGTCTACGTTGTGGGGAAGCGTACAGACCACACACTGTATTGTCAAGCCCTTGGGAAGCTCTGGAGTGTCTGCTGGTGAGAAAAACAAGCTGCCTTCAGCCAGCTCCACTCAATCTGAACCATAAAACCGAAAAAAAACTGATAGGTTTAAAGATCTGCTATCGACCCAGTTGATAGAAAATTGAGCAGTACTGTACCACTGAACAAAAGCCACATACGTACCACAGTTCACATGGCGGATGGCGGAGAACACTGGATAAGTAAGAAACATCTGGCAACTATACAACATGGAACAAACTACTTATCTGTGATCACCAGCGAAGTGGTGGGTATGTGTTTCGACCTCGGATCCGGGGACAGAGTATCACCCGCAGGAGTAAGATATATACATCCTTTTGGGAAGCGGATTGAGTAAGTCATACGACATGATTTTCAATGTTTTTCGCCAGATTCTGGATCTTCTGCAAACACTTGTTCATCAGTGATGGTCAGCTGCTTCAACCTTGTTGAGTCTCAGCAACACTACACACGCTGGGGAATCAAATCAACAACCCTTAAAAAAGTGTTCGATTGTTATCAAACAGCAATCCACTAGACTACCGCCTCGCAACCATCAGTTACAGGAAGGTATTTGAATTCCTTTCCTTAACTGTCGTGGTTCCTTTTTTGGACACTAATTTAACGCCTGCTCAGGGGCCGTAGATTAGATTCCTTGGTGTGTCTGGTGCTGATAAGGCTTAACAAGGTCAAAACAGCCATCAACTGTTTGAATGGTGGTCACTGAAACCAATCGTTTTCAAAAACCTCTCTCAACCCTTTCAGGGCAGTGGTGTGCACTTGTCCGTTTGAAGGTCAATCACTGACGTCTTATCGACGTCCGCCAATGTGAAAAACAGGCGCAATATCTAAGAGATATAACAGTGTTTTTATTTAGCGCGAAAGTAGTCACAGAACGACTAGCACACCGTCCACCTGTCCAGAGTGACCTAAGTTTGTGTTCTGAGAGTTGATAACCAACGCAGAAGACTAACAATTCCCATTTAGCCAACAGAATCTACTATCAACAATGCGATAATCTACCTGCGATAATCAGGTGAGGAAGTAACATAAAGCACAGAGATCACAAAAAATATGTCGCCCAGCGCTCTGAGATTGACACGATTGACTGTTCGGTTTATGGGTCGTAGAACACCAATTAGTGTCTACAAAACACAAGGAAATTTTGTCACAGCAGACTCACTTGGCAGCTTACGTTCATCACCCGTAAACACAGGGGCAGATAATGCGTGAGCCATTCCATCTTATTAAGTATTGTAGATAATAATTGATCGACGTTCGAATCCAATTCCATAAGACAAACTACGTCGATTAAGTGAGTTATCAGGTCGACTATCAATTCAGGTTCATCAGGATCAAGAACAAGGAACGCAGCGTAAAATCCTGTGGGCAGTTCTGCTTCGTCTACTGATTGGTATTCGCTGTCCAATGCACTTCGATCAGACCATTTTGGAAAGCAGATGCTACCCAATTGGCTCACAACAAGGTCGAAGTGGGCAAGATACATGCACACATGCCTCAAGGTATCCAAACGTTCAGAAGTTTCTGTCTCATGGACACTCGCGCCGACAGAACGCCTGAAGCGAAAATAGAGCAAGAATAGTTAGTCGTCAAGTTAGCAAGTGCACCGTGAGACAGCCGAAGGCTTATCCATCCGATCGAAGAACAAAATAGTACACATTGCACAGTGGCTACTCTCGTATGACAAAACGCAGTTTAAACGCTACCAATCTGTTTACAAAACACCAGGAAATCAAACACGCAACCTCCAGTCCGACATTAAAGAATAGAAATTATAGATAAGGTATGTAGGATACGTCATACCATTGGAAACATCGTTAATTTAAGGTACGATAATAAGCTGCATCAGAGCAGAAGGAAGATATAGACTGTGATGCCATTTGCCATAAACGCACAACATACAGGTTGGATATGATAGACAAATAAGGATAGGCAGGGTACGGACACGCGTAGATTCCTACCAGGTAGTACGTCACCAACACTACGGTAATAGGGTGGGTTGCTTCCGTGCACACAACAGAGGCTGGCGGGGCCTGATCAACGTAGCCTCGCCAAAGACCAGTAGGCTCGGGCTCTGATTGTGTAATAATATTCTAAATGAGCGAAGCAGGTCAACTTGGTGCCTGTGGTCATAAGCTGTCTAACAATCGATTTCCAGCAACGGGTTCACCGGTTTGCAAGCGTTGTGTCATCAGTTGTTTTAGTCATTTCGCGGTGTGTTCTGCAGATGGCTGAGATATTTGCCGATCTGCTCTCTCTATGTAACTGTCATCGCAATTGCATGTGAGCTGGTAAACAACGTGAGAAACAGAATAGTTGGACGAAATACGTTCGCGACTAGATAGGACTGGTCCTCTGGTGGGTTGAACCAAGCGGAACAATGTTCATTTGTCGTGGTACAAAAAGTAGAACATTACTGATCCCCTCAATAACTAGGTATTAAAAACGGGTGATGTAATTCAGCAGTGTGCATGGGTTATTCAAGGCATTTTTTCAATAGGTTTGGAAAAGCATAACGGTTTGCAACCCACTAAAGACGTGGCTTACATTCACTTCATTGTAAACGTTAATATGATGTTTTCAGTTCACGAATTGTGCTCGCAAACCAACAGTAAGTGACCGGTGGTGATTCAGCAGATTGCACAAGTACAACAAACACTGAGCCTCGCGCAAAATGCAGTGAATATTTAGGCTGAATGCTGAAATTAGTAATATGGAATGTGTCTGACCAAACTGACAGACGTTGGACATCAGAAAAGGTACATTTTCATGCCGGTGTCTGGGTGAATTTTGGACGGGTGGCCAAACGCAGTTGCGCGCGCGTTTGCAATCCGGCTAGGTGCAAGACAAGGGTTGAACTCTCACTCAATCACTCACTTAGTGGTCAAATTCCTTCGGGAGTACATGCACCAGATACGAGGATTGTGCGTAGAACTACTAGTGGTGCATCATAATCCACCGGTAGTGACATGTACGCCAGCATACTTTGGTTTCACTTACCGTGACAAATTAACCCGGACATGTATTCTGCCAACTGTATGGTGAGCATCAGCGAGATTGGAACGACTACGCACTAACCATTTTAATGACATCACTGCGAAATCAAGTACACGAAGCACCAAGAACATCTGTAGTACAAAGTTTAGGGAGCGTGACGGGCAAAACATAAGCTGACGCAATAAAATTCTAAGGTGCTAGTTAATCAAGTGTTCAGTATTACGCTCAACGACGGGAAAAATAAAAAACTGGCCCGATAATGCCAACGCCACTTAAATGAATTATCTTTAACGTAGAAATATCTAATAGAGCGAACCGATAGAAACCGACAGCGGTTAAGCTGATAAGCTCCATAAATTTAGTTCCGTTCCCTCTCCTCATTTCGTTATAAACTAGGGGTGATCACGTAACAGTATCCACTACAAACAGACAACCAGCGTTAGCCATGACAAATTAAGATATAAGGAACACGCCTACTTACTGTTCCAGGAACTGGATAACCTCAGTTAGTAACCAACGGCGTTGATCAATTTTCAAACTTTTGGCATGAGTTCTGAACATCAGTTGTTTCACCCAACCGAGAAGACGTCTGTAAGAGGAAACATCTTCCTCAGGAGCGATTTGTGACAACAATGACAAAAGCGACCCATACTCTTTCCGATAGGCTTCGCAAGATTCAGAATTGGTGCATTTTTTCAGGCCATACATCGCGTACAGATCACCAGAGCATAATCCCAACGTAGTGGCAGATTTGGCGAATAGGCACAATGCTTTCGATAGTGTGCTCACTATTGGCTCGGAAAGTAAGAACGGAAGCAGCGGGTGGTCCGTAAAAGAACCAAATTCGGAAACGTTATGCAACGGAGTGTGAAGTAATGACATCAGATTAGCGTAGCTTACATCTTGTAACAAATGGACACACGATATATCTGACCTGATCAAGACAATCAGCTGTTTGTGCACACTTATAGGTATGCTCCCAAAAGACGAAGATTCCGAGACCGAGGATGACAGAAGGTTAAACAGCAGATTCATTTTTTCCATGTCTTCGATAGATGGGTACAAAACCGTTTCGCACCAATTGATGAAGTGTGAACAAGAGTCCGAGGACTTACACAACCAGCCAGTCAGTTGCTGAATTTCCCTTTGATCTGATTCGGTCACATCTGATACATCCAGAAACAGACTAGACAATCGACAGTACAGCGCATCTCTGAGAGGCAGCTGGGCATGCAATGCCAAACAAAGCCCCAAAGATAGGTTGGTCCGAGCTAAACTTCGAATGGTATCAAGTTTGTACGAGTTCATTTCATTAAAACGATTGATATCGATGTTCGGCAGGGCGGTCTTAGCACAAATGCATGAGCATTTGTACACGGCATTCCAACAAAGTGCTTGCAACTGCGTGGTTAATGATTCTGAAAAATAACTAGGTAAGGGTTCCTCAATAACAAACAACAGATCTGAGCCGGAAGGGAAACAACCATTCGAGCGAAGGTGAGCGGTTTGCTGTCTACTCGCAGCAACACAGAATGCCTTTGAAACGAGTTGTAGTCTATCAGTGAAAGTCGGCTGTTCAAACTTGGAACCAGTAGTTTTCGTATGATGAGGTGATTCGGTTGAAGGACAAGACGTAAAAGGGTCCAAGTTAGTGGGAGGATTCAGCGCTAGGACTTTGGACCTTAGAACTGCGTAGCACAAGCTTAAACGCACATCTGAAGAAGCCACATCAGGCCCGTAAATCAAGGGTTTTGGCGTGCGCTGATAAACAAGACCAGGAGCATCGGTGGATATCCATGAACGTAGGAATAACAGCCACCAAGTTCGCTCGCACAAAGAGACCGTGTGGGTCAAACCTTTGGTTGCGAGTAAAGGACCCAAGATATCGTATACACAAGATTCCACAGGTAGGTACATGTAGGGAATGCCATCGTGGTACCTCGACAACTTCGTAGAAATCCTGATAAAGTTCACTGAACAGTGCTGTGAAAATCGGTCACAAAACAGAGACTGAAAGCTTGGCAATAGGGGTTGTAAAATAGGCGGAAGTTCCCAACGACCATCTAACACGTTTGTGGTCAACACATATTCTAAACGATACCAGCCTGTGGCCAGATCTCGATAGAGATCTACAGTATGACTGGCTGGACAGTGTGAAGTTACAAAGCGCAAAAGCCAAATACGAAACAGCTCGACGACAATCGGATTATTAGAGGCAGCACTTCTTCCTGTGCCACTTTGATCGGTGGATGAAGGACGTGGAATGTGGAACAGACTGTGCAAGACAGTCCAGTTGTCAGTGGCGTTCAACCGATTGATCAACAACCTAAACTTATGGTCTTCGACGAAATGACTAGACCACAAAGCACAAGTAACCCAGGCGAATGAATGTTGGCCGTTTGTTGCCTGAATTAACAATTCTAAAGTACGATCTAAGATTTCTACAGGAGGTAAATGACTATTTGTGGTGGCCAAATACTGATAGCAAGTTTGTGTGAGACAGTCAGCAGTGGTGAATGTGTCCAACAGAAAAAAGCTACCAGTGCGATACAATGCGTCCGATTTGAGAAGTTCGAGAAATTTTCGACGGCTGCTATGAGAATGCCGAAAACTCTTCAAAATAGACAAGAGAGCGATCGACAACAAGGACCGGCGACGTCTGAAATTGTTTTCTGAACGTGCCCACAAAGAGCGAAGACGAAAAGGTACGGTGGGGAAGCATTGTCCAGCATCTGGAACAAAACTGGCAACAGAAGACAAAAACGCGGATGCATTTAGAAGGCATTCCTCCACTTCGAAAACTTGGCTGATGTTTTGATCGAATTCACCCCGAGAACATGCAAAACGGAACAAACTTAGACAGTGTCGTGCCATCCTTTCGTTCGGATCTAATTGATCTGTGGATTTTGATTTCGATCCGGGAAGTATAGATGGTTGGGGTACGGAAGTGTTAACATAGTTTCTGAGGGCATGAAGAAGACAGAGACACCAGCTCTGAAGTTGTCGTTCATTCAAAATAACCGTGGACGACGCTGAATCGAATTGAAGGTATTTTGCAATATCAACTAGTTGTTGGTCACCAGCTGTGAGTAGTGAGTACTGTAATCCAGTTGTCAACCAACGTTCAGCAGGACATCCAGCAAACGCCTTTTGCAGAATGTCACGAAGATTTCGAACATATTCGCTGAAAAAACGAAACGTAGATGATTAAGTTGCGACTAAAGAATTTCAGACGTGTATGCGAAAAAAACTGAGGATCTATTTATCTTCACTTCATTACAAACAAACGTATCAGTTTAGAATTGAAACAAAGCTTGGGTCCATCTCTTGCTGAATGATTAGGTTAAGTGAGGGGTGCTCAACACGGTTGGCAGCATCCAATTCGGATTAGCCTGTCACATACATACGAACATATAATGGTAAAATTATAGTCGTCCCATTTTTCATCAGTAACTTACTTATAATCAAATTGTCAGAAATAACTTTTCTTAACAAGTGTCGTTGGAAAAACTCAAGCTAGGTTTGGTTCGGATGGTCCTTGCATAGCACGAGTAATAAAAAAGAACTGAACAAAGTACCCAGACCAAATAAAGTGATCATCGCAGTTTGCACTCTCAACAGTAGTCCTGAAGCCGGTTAAATCGACGTCCAAGTGTTGTGAAGGACAGATGTGGGTCATCGACGAGACAGCACTGGAATCACGGGGAAGATGAACCACCTATTGGAGTGTGAACTCTGTCACATGACTATTTCATTTCACAGTTCTACTCACGTCATACCACAAGAAGGTGACGATTTTGGCATTTCGACAGAGGTGTTCTAATTGGTCCGTCACAACGAGAATGGACCATGACATGGTGTGACGGCTTGCGAATCTCGATGACCTATTGGGCCAAACCGGACGGTGTGGTCTCCACAGCGACAGAATCACTCATACCAGGCAGGCCATTGAGTGGATGTCTGACAAATCACAGTCTCATGGTCCTCTAGGTTGACAGTTGGAAGAAGGCTGGTGCCTTTTTTCGGAAAAAGTACAAGTTCTGGTACATTCCCGACACCACCCGTTGCCTTGTCATGAAGGTTTCTGAACCAAATGCTTGGGTTGAGAATCCTAATCGTTCTCCTGTCTAGGTCTGAGCGTCCTGGAAGTTTCTAAATCTACATACAACCACGAGTACTCACGAAATCAATAACTCCAAATTGTATCACAACCTTCTTGCAGTGTAAACTGGTCGCCCTATCTGCTGCATACAGCAGGATTGCTAAGCGAAAGCATGCTACTGCTGATCCCTCTCCTACTGTCCTATCAAATTTAGCTCTCAGGCCCAACCTGACCCCCATTTATTTCTAGTGGTTACTCTGTAGGACTTACAACAGATGTACCTAATCATAGTAACAGCAAGTCGGTAAGTTCCATCTCTTACCATCTAGTCGCACGCCGTCCCCGCCCCTTGCTTATACTTGGAATTCGAATTAGTATAGGTGCTCCCAACATGTGTAATCTAAAACAGAGAGTTCAACAGACCACTCTCGCATGAACGTTAGGCTCCTGGAAAGCCGACGTCTGCTGCATTTTAGAGACTAGAATCTAAGACAGTAATCAATGCACGAAATTAACAACACCCACACTGTTTACGCGATACTGGTGTATAACCAGAAATACGCTTCACAAACGATACAGTCTTTTTCTTATTGTTCAGTGTCCTTTGGAATTTGGTTTCATCCGACAAGATCACTTTTATCTCATAAATAGTCTTATCAACGGACTTCTCAATGACTTATCCATCGTAACCACACTGTTCTTTGTCCGGTCTTACGAGTAGAATATTCTCGCGTATTTCCAATGCTTTAAAGGCTGGTAGACGTTTCGGAGTAACAGGCGTATATAGGAATAGTTTGGCTTCACGGTGGCTGCAGCAAACGTCGATTGAATCAGAGATGAACTTTCTCGAGTCCGAAATGGAGCTTCGCGTGGGTTGCGTTAGTTGAAAAACTGATTAGATAAAATTTCAAACAGAACCCCAATGCCGGATACCGTATTCCGAAAGCTATGCGCGCACGTGGCACGATCATTGAGGAACTTAAACTGCGGCTGATGTTTGGTCAGGCTACATGTCAAGTTAACGAACTTCCCTTTCTTTTGTTTGGTAGTTACGTAATGCTCAGACTACACCTTCGACTAAATAATTCACGGACTGTTGTCGCCGGTTGCGATGCCTTGTAAATTTCAATGCGTGATGTCTGTGTGAAACGTCAGTTGGACGAACAGAGCATTTGCGGAGAGTTTTTCAAAACATCTTAGGATGTTCCCCCGGATAAAACAGTCGAACAAAAGATCGATGCGTTCATTCGTCCCTGAAAGTATGGAACTGCTCAAATGACACTTCAGCTCTTTGGTCGTCAATCGATCTCTGTGTTTATGCAGCAACACAAACATAACATATAGTAACATAAAAATCCAGTTACTGAGCAGGAAGCAAGAGGAACACAGGTTTTACATAAGTTACCCCCAGATCAATACAATTTCAATGGATGTTAAATAGGAACTGACGTCTGACTGACCAAAACCGACGTCACAACAATCACCTATCTGCCCATACATACAAAAAGTCATCACTCGCTGTTCTAGAAACGGGATAGGTTAGTCGGATGATCAGTTATTAAAAACATGTTTATCGTGCTCTGTGATTCTTAGCCTCATTATAATTTTTATGCACAATTCTGCTATAGACAAAATAAGAGAAAACGGTATGCGGCATCAACAAAATAACGACGATGGAAGACTGACAGATCTTAACTATCCTAATGATAATCTTCGACATTGTTCGATAATTTCTAAGCAGCCCAGACTGTAAGACGCCATACCACCTTCTGCTAAATTCTTCGGAGTGCACTTCACAGCCGCAAATTGCAGTGCTTCCACAAGACCGATGCGGTTACTTATGTCTAATGTCGGATAATAAGGTTGCACAGTCTGTGATGGTTGGGTCAAGTACTCCGTATGCCAGCTGAGCGTCTACCATACCGGGCATAGTATACTGAGACCACTAACAGTTGGATAGAACCGGGTGGTGATCAAGCAACAACGTAGTCACGAAACGACCTTGATTGCTTCGTTAAGCGAAGTGGGTAGGTGACGCCTGCCTGGCTGGGGTCCGTATGGTCACTCAAATCGTTGGTTAGAAACGCTATCCTAGATGGCTGTGTGCTGCAGTCAATAGCGTACATACATCCACATCATTTATAACCTGTCTGTTTAGTCTTCTTTCACTATTTTTCAACCTTCTTAGTGGCGTCTTCTTCTGGGATACTCATCGCTGAAGTCAATATCTTGTTCGTCGGGTAATGCAACACTTGGTGGTTATATGTATCCAGCTTTACGGTAGGCGCCGATCATTAATCGGAAAGTACATCAAGCCAGGTTCGCCTAACGAAATGCATCGCTTGAAGAACGTGGACGTTGGTAACCAGTCTACCCAGAAGTTCCTCAATTCTCGATACTTCAACAAAACAAGTAACCGACCAGTCTATTGTTTGCACTAGTGCGGTGTGGGTTAGCTGTAGAAATATCAGTCCAACAGTGGACAGGCGATGGCACCACGCATTCTCTATATAAAAAAAAGATCCGCTGTCCTCAGAGTAGCATTTCCTGAATAAGTTCAATCAACAAATCTGAAATAAAGATGCAGTCATCCGGATATTCAGAGTGTTAATAACCGCATGAAGCCGCTTCATGTCCATTCCACGGAAACGCCGCGAACCGTTACAATTACAACAATAAAAGACTGCGTTTCCTCCTCCCCCCACGCCATATTCATGCCGTCGAAAGACAACAGTATCAGTCACTCTTTGGATCGTTTACGTCCAACCCGGAAACTGCGATAACACAAGGCGATTCCATTAGCGTTGCAAGCGTCCTTATTCACTATAGTAACCCAAGGTGTTTACGCCTCCCTCAGACACATCTTTGCTTCTGCCACAAACTTAGGAAAACAGCTTTACCTTGTGCAAAGTTAGGTGATATCCACCTTTCCATGACTTGAATCAAACATTCGATGTCATGGACTTTTCAACCTGCAGCAGACCTCCACAGCAGACTCCCCCACGTCTTTCACGCATGCGTATGACAAGTGGCGCGGTTGACGTCAGCAAAAGTTTGACCCACTTTATCATAGTACCATATTGTTGATGTTCCAATATTTAATTGCATTTAAACTAATCCTTCCGTTGTAATTACGTTCTGAACGGTCTTGTGGGGCATACCAAACAAACTAGCACACAGCACTGTGTAGCGCGTGGTTCCAGAAACCTCACAAGGATGTTTGTTTTGGCACCGATTGATAATTGCTTTCTCAGGAGATTAGAGATGTTGGTTCATGCTGCCACGTGGCCTGAATGTGTGGCTCAGATGCAAGTGGAGAGTCACTTATCATGCAGTATACCAAAGAAACAGCCAATTAAGGTGTACGGGAGAGTGGTGGTGTCATGGCCAGACAAAATCAATTCACGCTTGTTCAACAGTTGCAATTCTGAATTTACTTATCACGAAAATTGCGGCATGAGGAACTTGTACACGTGTCGAAGGAGAGACTGGAAGCATATTACAATCCGATACTTCTCAAGATGCAACTAGACAGGATTGGACTGATGCACGAGATACGTAGGAACATCTTAAAAAAAATACAACCTTTGATGGGTGCGACAGATGAGGAGGTTGAGTGTAATTGGTTACCTGCTTTACACAAATAATTCGAATGTTTGGAAATCCTCAGAGTGGTTGTCAGAAAAACGATGTAGCGAACATACTCGTTCTGGGTTATTTATCATCAGGTCATACACATAACGTTTATATGAAACAGTGTTGTCGGGGCGAAGTGAACAAATGAGGTTCAGCACGACACGGATAAAAATGGAGACAACAATTTCATACAATTACATCACAATTGTAATGCAAATGGAACCGTGACAAATTGATCGCGTGCAGAAGTGCTTTGTTTAGACCTTGCGATTATCATGGTCCATTAACATCATGATCGAACTGCCATGGTTCCAGCTGCGTCATGATTGTGAAGCAACTGCATCAAAACGCTATCTCCATGTGCATCTATAAGATGCTGACCTCATTTAAAGTTGTTTTGTTTGCTTCGCCCTGACAACAATGTCGTATAATCCTTAAGTATTTGTCCTAATGATGAATAGTCGTAAACGAGCTTGATCGTTACACCGTTTTTACGGATGATACAGTTTGTCAATGAGTGTTTTGTCGCTGTAGCAAGTGGCTCAACTTTTAGCAAAAAGAGAAAAGCTCCTGAATTTACACCAAATCACCAGTAAAAGCATATGACACTAACAGTGTCAATAATTAACTGGGAACTCTGTCTAGCTGTCTTGTTCTGCTGTGGTGAAGTTTCGGTGCAAAATTTGGATATCCCCAACTGGTCATGTCGGTCTTGAAGATAGGCTGTCTTGAAGATAGGCTCAGCCTAATTCTGGAAAATGACATACGCACCTTCCGTTTCTTCATGAATCATAACGCGCTCGTGCACAAATACATTGGTAGGGTGAGCCACATAGGTGTTCTCAGCCCACTCGATCGATATCCGTGATGTTCGATCGAGTTTAGCTGGTAAGACCAAATTCGGCAAGTGCTCACCAAAAGCGCTGAATAAAGTAACGAAGTAAAGCTACGTATGTTTTCAGTTCAAGTATCCATTACTTACCTATAATGAATCTGCAGTCTCCCAATAAGTATTAAGAAGAAAGCACACTCCCAAAGCTAGTAATTGAGTAGCAATGTGGCAATTGTGCACACAAGCTGAGTTGTACCATTCCAAATCACCCGACGCAGTCAACCTTTAGACCTAAAACGTGTTACTAGTAACCCAGTCAGTAGGTTTACATCAATAGAGATGATGAATTCGTAAGGGTACCACATGCAACTTTGCTGCAACGGCGAGTACAACCAGTTATGTTGTGTAATGAAAGTCATGAGGGGGCGGTAATGTCATACCGTCTTCCAGAGTTACGGTAAAAAAACCAGGCAGCTTCTGTGTCTCGTTAGACGACTCAAGATACGTGGATTGGCGGTCCAGGATTTGAAACCAATTAACGTTATTTATACCATGAAAGGCAACGTAAGAAATTAACGGAGTACATGCATCACCTGGCGGAAAGTCGGGGTGTCTTCTATCATTCACCGCGACCAGATTAGTCGAACTTTTTAGCAATCGACCTTTCCTCCATAAAATGATCCCACTTCACACTAGACTTTAAGTTCTTTAATCAGAAAAACTATTTCAACAGTCTCTACACTCGAGTTTCCCTCTTGCTGTAACTAATCCACAGTGGTGTGAAAATTATATAATCTAAATCTTCGATCACCTCTCGGTACTTGTTTCTTTACTGTTATACTGACAGTGTGAAACAGCACTAAACTGTCTTAATTCAACCTGTTTTGGATTTACCTACAAGCGCTTCCCAAGATCGACTTGCGTATGGCCAACTGACGATAAATGCGCTATCCGATTCCAACTACTGGATTACTCGCTTCACTACGTTTCAGTCATCGCAATCCACTGGTGTGCGTTGGTGTGACTCAGTTAGAAATCCTGTCAGTATAACAGTGTAAGGACGTTCCCTTTCTCACTCTCTATTTCAATGTGAACGGCTCACTGTAACTCACTCCGTCGATAATAAGAGCAATACTAACGAAACCCAATGACACATCGTGAATTATCATCGAGACAAACAGTAATATCTGTACAAGCAAAAGAGTTGGTTGCATCAAAAAAGCGAGAATCAGATTCGGTTCATATTGTTGCGATTTTCTAGCAGCCGTTCGGTATTCATTGCTTACTCAGTCTTGCAATTTGAACAATACACCGGAGAGAAGGTAAACAAAATACAAAAGAACGACATAAAGATGTGTCGGAACGTAAACGAAAAAGGCATAGCAGCACAATTTAAAGGCTGAAATATCCATTATGACTCTCCCAGCCGAAACCGTGTGGCTATAGCAACCATCCGGCTCTAGATTGAGATGACAGCGACAATTGTGCTGACCATGAACCATGCGTTCGCCGTCCGGAGCAACGGCTACCCTGAACAACACTCCTGAGGAAAGCCACCCGAGGTGGTTGAAATGTAGAGTATTACAACTTGCTCGAAACGTTGAGTTATTCCCAATCTGTTTATCAATAACAGAAGATATAGGCTGAAAATATTTCTCTCTGATGGTTGGGAACAGTGATGGTGTTGTTTGTAGCTCGGGTTGATGGTTTTGGTATTGATATGTTCGCCGAGCTTGGCATTTAGGTTGCAAACGTTTCATCACCAAGCGAGATGACATCATCAGTGCACTGATGAAACGTTTGCAACCTAAATGCCAAGCTCAGCGAACATATCAATACCTGAAATGAGCCGACTTCAAATGAAAGCTTATTAAAACTTACTTTATAGGCTTTATGAGCAGCCCTGAGGGATGAGTTTCCGGCGCAACTGGTTGTTTCCGGGCCAGGGAAGTAATGAATGCAATCCAGTGAGCCAAAAGCCGTTGGAACTTGGAACTATCTGAACTGCACCGAACCAACTCGCCAACAGAGTCAATACCTAGTCGAACAGTATCGCCAATTTGGTGTTCCAGGTTCGTGGCCAACTGAACGAGTTCCGACATAGCCGAAGCGCACTGAGAGAGAACAAACAGCTGTTGCGAGAGATGGCTAGCATCAGCTACCTGAGAACATGACTGCAGATCATAAGTGTCCTCCAGGGTCACAACACACCTGGATATAAGGGCAATTATATGAGTTACTTCCTTTAGATAGGTCACTTGAAGGTCCCGCTCTGAACGATTGGCAGGCGAGCCAGCACGAGGCGTTTCGAAATGTGAACGAGGTCGATAGTGCATAAGGGTTTCCAACAGGCCGGTCAATAGTAATTTATCTACAACGTGAAAACGATAGATGGAAATATTCTTTATGTTACGCGCTTAGGAGGCATTTTGGCGATTGGCAATTCTGTACATGGTTTACGGCGACACACGTTGCCAAAAGACGTTGTGAAACTAAGATAAAAAGCTCATTTTTAGACGGAACATGAAACTGGAAAACATTTAACCTAGCCAACAGGCTCACAAGGCAGGTCGCTGACCACCAGTGCCTCCGTGACATTAGCAACGTGTAGTGATAGAGTTCCACTGGCAATGGCTAAGTTCCATGGTATGCTTTCCAGACGGTCAAACCCTGCTAACCATCGTGTATGGCAATGCCCTTTAACAGGGTTCGCCGTATTAAGTATGCCAATTCATCACTTGTCACGCTGTGCGTAGTTTATGTGTGATAGGTTAGGTTGGTAGTGATGGTTTGGTGTCCAATGTAGGATTTAAGCTCAGGGGCATTGACAAAAACCCTCAAGATCATAAATGAAATCCAAAGAGTAACAAGCACCCTGGTTTGGCAATGCTAATGTACGCGACAAAAAAGCCGCCAACAGCGTTCGTACTGTGAATCACTCAGATTACTAATTGTCACATTGTTTCAACCTCCTAATCCATTCAATTATGTTTTCTCCTATACGTACTGTGGCACCCATATGCAGCTAGGACGTTAGGCACATCACATATATGATATATATATATACATATATATATGATATATATATATAATATGTACGCCCAGTCATCTGTTTTGGTTATTAGAAAAAATCGCTCTTATACCAATATGACTATATAGCTAGTGAATGGACTAATCGCAGAGTAACTGATTGACAGTAACTAAGTGTACCATGTCGCACGAATGATAATTCAATGTAACATTTCCCCCCATGTTTCCGTATCTATTTTGGCAACTGCCGCTGTTAAACCGGTCCTATTTAGAAAGGGATATAATGACGGAATAAGTGGGTACCTCATGAAATAGTTTTGTGGTGGCAAGCGAAAGGTTGTATCTAACACAATCAAGATAAATTCGATCTTCACGCGGCTACAAAACGCAGTAAATACGATAATCTACAAAATGCCGCTAGTAATCTACGGAGCCTTGAGATTGCGACTTTCGTGAATGACAGGGGCTTTCACATTCAGAATTTAAGGATCGTAGCGGTGTATCTAAAGCAATTAACGCGAACCCTAAGCTCCTCTTAGCTAATTTCATGTAGACGACACGAACTTCACTTAATTGTGGACCGTTCGAAACTAACCGGTGCGTGGCCTCACGCCGATAGTCCAGATCATCTCCAAAAACAGACCCATCTTCTTTCACTTGAACTGCGGGCAACGCAATCGCCTATCTCGTTAATATCTTGCTGCTAATTATAAGAATGAGATTGCTAATGAGTGATTTGGCAGATTTACTGTCATTCGGAACAAACGAAAACCGCATACTCCCAAGCAACAAGTCCTTCGACAGCAAAGCTACAAAGCCAATGTGAGAGCTCATAAACTTGACAGCCGTATTTAGTTACAATTCATTCAATTGTGCAATAAGGTATCTATCAAAAGATCCTGGGGGATAGGTTACCCTGGTGGAATTTCTCATGAATCTAACAGTACCGCTGTCGAGCTACTAATGAGTAGTGTGGTGGATTTGCTGATTTTTGAAGAGAATCGACGAAAACCGGAACGGGGAACTACAGCACCCTGTCTCTATAGAAACGACTTCTGAGGAGAGCACAAATGTCCACTCAGTGCAGACGTTAGGGTGACCAGGACATTCCAATCTCACCAAATGCTTTCGCTTGCAGATGTCTTTCTGATGTTGCTAAATATTTCCAGCGGACTGAGATGAACCAGTCAAAAACGTGTTAGTTGAATACAAGCAAACGAATAACTGGTTTTTAGTGTAGTACTTGTCTTTGATGCCATGGGCGTTTGAGTACCACCGTTTTTTATAACATGCCAAGTCTGGTACTGAAAAAATTTTCCATCAGGGCGAGAAGATCCATCGCGTTCGTTCAATTGGTTTACCTTCACTTAATCTCCGACAGAAAGATGAGCCCCTTTTGGAGGAAGCATAACGCATGCTGTACCGGAGGCAATGCAATTACGGGAGCACTACCATCGGTTGAAAAATACCTTTATTGAAAAGTATTAGTTATGCTACCACCGTTCACTTGGTGGCCTTTGTTGTTTTGGTTCGGATTACAACGATTCGGACATGTAAACAAACGCCCTATTAAAAACACACTTGATCTAATGAGATCAGAGTGCTAGCCATCTGGTTCGGATGGTAATATTAACCTAAACAGTGCTAATTTTTCAGGTCAGCCGAACAAACATCAAACCATGTTTCAGGGATTCGAGCTTTAATAACGTGCTCAATCCAACACATTTCGGAATGATTTCTAAGTCCAAGCGCTAAGAATCACTATTTACGACGGTTTGTCACTAGGATTGGATGTTGCATTCAGATGGGATGTGAACACCTTGTGGAGTTCAGTGTAGGTCACTGGGTTACACCCAATCTGGAAGGTGAAACAGTTTTCACTTCTGTCGTTCAACTTGAAAAAACAATTACGGTTCTTCGATCGTCGACAATAACAATTTCTTTTAACACGTCTTTTCGCCAATGCAGTTCAAGTATATGCTATATAAATATACGGAACACTCAGGAATTTCGAATGGATTTGACAGGTTGTGTTGTTAACCACGTAAAATTTGTGGACAGTAGAATTTAAATTAAAAAACTTAAGATATTCAAACGTTCATATGGCAAAATACTCGCTTCGCGACTTACAAGATACTCAATATATTACTCTCATTGAAAGAACGCAATCAAACGTAGCAGGCATAGAGTAAAGAGCTGTCGACGTTACACACAAGACGGAGAATGACTGAAATTCACTTGCTAAATTACATGAGTATCACATACAAGGAGAACGCAGCCACACACTCATCGTTTCACCTGCGGATTTATTAATGGATGTGAATGCAAATATACCGACTGAACGGAGAAAACTTTCAGAACAGGCGTCTCGGAGGACATTTCAGAATGATCATTCTACGACAATAACGAGAACGATCAAACACAACAACCGGAAGAAAAAGCACGTTATCCCAGTTAAAAATACTTATTGTGCTGTGTCGTCCAGTGTGTAGACCTATGCCGCTTATGCAAAAGTACATAAAAATCTGTTTTTATTGCGAAACGGTACTTGGTAATACGTTCAGCACTAAGATGGTAGCACGGATTAATAAACCTGAGATTATATTGACTTTCTAAACTTCAAACATTTTGCATGAGTAAGTTCATCTTCAATTTCCTCTTGGCGGTGTATACACATTGTGCTCATAACCGATTTACCTCACGCTGCAGCCTGTATCTTCAGATTTACCGACCTGTCTAAAATTCAAGCACCCAAGTCCAATACAGTTCTGACATGTTCATTAGTGAGTCCCCTACACGTTATCCTCTTCGTGACAAACGACGCACTCCCATTTGAATTTTGCGCATGTCCACCCATTACAGATCGTGTAACGTAACTGGAAACGGAGGTTGGAATGTTCCCGTAAAGAACGTTATGCGACAATTGAGCGTTCTAAATTTATTCGGTGACAACAATAATCAGAGAATCGTATATTGCTCAAAAGTCCCTCGTTGTCGTCAATCGAGAGCAGTTACGACCATGAACAAGGACTTCTGTGTAATATGCGGGTGAGGTCCACCTCATGACAAGTTACATCATGTCTACTGAGCCAATGCAAGAAATGAACAATCATCAAGTATCCTCACCTAGTACTACCAAACAGTGCGTAGCAGAGGAGTCCGGACTCAATCGTACCCATGATTCCAATTGGTTCCAGTTTGGTGGTGCCGCGTTTCTCAGTATGTTGTGAAATGTGCCAGATTCTAAGCATGTCAGCAACTGTGCGTGCATTTCAAAGCCATGATGAAAGGCGGTCCGTGAAAGGCTGTGGGTGACGAGATGTAGTGTATATTTGTAACTCCGCTGGTTACTGCCAACACGAAGTATGTAGATCAGCAGTTGACACCAGGTGGTCAAAACAAATTGATTGTCCGACTTAAGCTGCCGCATGTGAGACTTGCTTGATCTCAGACCAACTTGAACCATGATATCGATGCGGTCTTCCAAGCATAGAGACATGTAGTGGGAGAAATGGAAGCGAGCTAGGGCAATCGGACGAGACTTCGAACGAATTGACACGCTTGATCGGGCGGGATTAAGTATGGTTTCTTTGGGGTTGTGATATACAATCTAAAGACAAAAAAGACGAACTTTTGATTGGAAGAGCCCGATTTTAACATTCTGGTGAAAACAATAAGCTTACGCAAATGTGATCAACAGAGGTGCTTTTAGCTGTCCGAAGGGTATATTGTCAAAAGGCGATAGAACAAACTTTCTGGCGTAGGCAACTTGCAATTCCGTAGCAACTATTCTAATATCAACCATGGGACTGATCCTGTGATAGATAACCGATAGCACAACTGCAAAATATACTTCACGTCGGTTAACGCTTTCATTTCCCGAGCAAGATGAGTTCACACATGTATCCCGTCGAAACGAGTGAGCATTATATTCAGCGGCATAACAAATTCTTCTCGGCCGATTCTTTGCACAAACTTCATACAGCTTGATAACGGTGACATTCTTCGATAGCCGAAAGTTACAGTCCACCGTTTACCTCAAATGTATCATGTCTTATGGCCCAAGTAGATATTTATATGAACAATATAAGCAACCCATGACAAAATACGCCGGCCACCTACCTAATCTTTAGGGTGGTCTTTATTATCAATTAAACAAGAATTAATGTTCGCGGCACCAGGTCGAGCGACTCTAATAGTCTTTGGAAAAGGCTAATTATACACAAAAGTACGAAAAACAGCTATGGCAAAATTATACAGCCCGTCTAGAGTGCACGGTGCCATCAGGCTGATGCGTTAACCCGACATTAGCTGGTCATGAAGACGGTGACTGGCTTGAGAAGCGGATATGCAGCTTTAGTTAGCAGACACTACAATTACCGGAGCGCATTTCCGATAGTCCAGGGGAAAAGTAGTCCTCATGTAACTAAGGTCATTGTGAATAGCACTTCGTTTGACATGTGATCAAACAACGGTGTACCACGACTTGGAAAAAAGAAAGATCTCAGCATTTCGAGAGATACGCAAGAATACAGCAAAAAGTGCTAGAAGACTTTGAAGACTTGGGGGCGCTCTTACGCAGTAGTTGAGGAGACTGAACGACATCGTGCAGATGTAGCGAAGGATTGACGAGTAGTTTTATCATAGCGATGCAAGTTGTGAACAGTGTGGTTGGCTTCCAATGCAATAAGGAGCATTTCAAAGTTCACAGTGACACTTGACTTTAGTCATCGTAGGAACTGTGATACGAACACTAGATAAGACAGCATGATCGAAATAATTTCCCGGAATTCACAGTGAACTAAACGTCGTTTATCAGAGGTTAAAATGAACGTTTCTTGAATCCAGCAATATCATGAGTCTGACGCACGCGGTTACCCCTGGTATGATCCCTGGGTATGCATCAATTACCACACGCATGATAAAAGTCCGCAAATCACACGAGGACATTTTGAACTGTTGGAAGGAGTGGAGTAGCACTAGTAGCTGGTAATCAAGGCGTTCACATTTCTGTTCGGAGGCTGGAACACGTCCCATTGTTTTCCGTTCTTCCAAATAAACGAGCTGCAATTTTTGACAAGACATGGTTAATTCTTCAAGAGATTACAGCTACGAGTTATTTCAAACTGAACACCACCCACCCTCGACCGTAGCCCTCGCATTCAGATAAGCTAATTAGCTAGCTCCTTTCGAAAGTAAGCACTAGACCCCAGTTTCACATACTTCAAGGCCTATCAGTAGTGCAAATCCAAACACCCAATCACAATCTTGTGAGTGGTGTTTAGCTTGCCCAGGATCGCTCTGTTCAATCCAGTCGACAACCCCGCGATCAACACTTCTCAGTTAGGTTAAAGTTACTGTCACCATTGGACCCGCCAAGCATGGTTAAAATCATTGAAAGAGGTTTTGGGTTAATCGGCCTGCAACGCTGATCTCAAACCCATGGAAAACATATCGGGTGATCTAGGCTGCTAAACATAGGAAGGCATTAAGGTATACGACCTAACGGTTGAAGGAGCGGTTGCTGAGAAGCGATCACGCATAAATACGAGTTCCAAAGTAGTAGTCTTTCGTCTGAAGAATGCCAAACCGAGATGTCAGAGAGAGATTTTCAACGAGTGTGACTGCAGAATCACGGTATACAATACGGCTGTATAATGTAGCCTGACGATTTCTCACATTTCTGTGTATAGTTAATTCGCCACAAAGACCATTCAAATAAAATTCAGCATACCACTTTCTACTGATATACGTTGGTTTATTACCAAAAATGACTGGACAATTGGACAATACGGAAGACATTCCTAAAAGATGTAGTCGAGGAATTTTGATACAGGGTGCATACAAACAATCGGACAACACCATCGTGGATAGTAAAGAGGATGGCTAAAAAATCCATGGAAACACGAAAGCCGTGGCCCATTGTAAGTGATGTTTGACTTATTTTCACCACAATCCTCTGCTACTTAGCAATACTTCAAAGTATCTAGAGTTTACTCAGAAACACAGAGAGAAAACAAGGTCCTGGATATCAAAGACAGCCGTCCCTCCTTGGAGAGAAAATCCACTAGACCGATGAAAACTGCCTCCCGTTAGAAAGGTTCTTTTCGGTGAGCCATCATCAAAACAGACATTACGTACACGAATTAATCAATTAAAAAATCGATCTCTCCAGAGTTTTGCAAGTCATTTTTAGTCGGTTCTACTGCCAAAATGAGTTCCGGTAGAATACTGAACACACGCATTCGCATGTATGTGTCTCTATTCAGGGTTCAATCGGTAGTAAGCCCAACGGACAATACCAACGGTAGAGAGAACAAGTGACTCAGTAGAAGTGCATACTATGATGTCATTTAGATGCGGTGGCATCATTAAGTGCGTGGACGAATGAGCCGTTGGCCGTTGAAGTCGCGACCAATCAGGACGCAGCTTGAACCTTGGCACGAGTGTGGGGCACACAGGCGGCCTTGACGCGTGTACAACAGAATCGGATCACCTTCAGCCGCTTTAATGAAGTTTATTCGGATGCGCTGCATCGAATTCGGAATCAGCAGTAACGCTCTCAGGTTGGCTGCCACCTGATATAACACGTTACCTAGAAGATGTATACTCATCTAGTTTTCATCCTCCTAAAGACTGCAGCACATCAAAAAATACTGTGCAAAAATACTGTGCACAGGTACCTTGATAAAACCAAAACATGTAGTAGTGTCGCTCACTGTTCTTCATTCCTTAGCCATTCCCACTTTAGTATGCAGTACTTTATGCTGAAGTCACAGGAAGAGATACTCCCGGCCGTCTGCTACTGTTGGTAACTTCTACTAACTCAAACACGTCAGCAACTCACGCGAATGTGCATGTTAAGAGATGATGCTATCGCCACGCCAGTTCGAAAAGTTCATGTAAGAGATGCTAAGCTGAGAGCAATATCGTCCAACTTCACGGTTTGCTCTACTGGTGAACATTGAACATACAATGAGTAACTGCCTCCGATGATCAGCCCGCTGGAGGACATAATTTTCTAGTTCCCCTCCGATTTGGACCTGGTAACAATCAACAACCTGATTCAGAATAAAGTCTAGGTCAAGGTCCTCAAGGTTATGGAGAAAGCGGATTCATGTAACAAATTTCACCAAGTTACTGTGGACTAGGAGAATAGGCTCCACGAGAAGACGATCAACGAACTGTGATTTACCGATTGACAGTACTTCCATACTTATGAACAGGATCTGTAGAATGATTTAACTGTTTAACCCACAGGCACGGGGCACACAGTCGTACCTAACAACAGTGATGGACAGCGTCTGTAAAGGATCAAACCCACTTTGGTGAGACCTAGCAATAGTATGGTAGCATAAACAGTATGTGGCAACTGGTTGAAAACGGCTGAAAATATGAGACCGACTTCGTAGTTGTTGTCATTCTTTAGGCAGGCTGCAGTTAGAATATGATAACCAATTTGCAATTCATTTTTTTCCGTGTACTAACACGAACCCCAAATCACTTAAGATCTCAGGATAAACTGAGCTGCTGAATATTCCCTGCAGATGTTATTAACATCCGCACTGATCTAAGTACTCCATTGTTTCCGGAACACATGGCAAAAATTGGTTGCGAATGAGTTGCTAATCTCTAGGCCAAGTGGAATTTCTTAGTCGCGAGACTAATAAGTCTTAAGGTCATACACACCCCTTTGTACACTGAAAAAATGAACCAAACGATGTCACAGATTACAGGATGTAAGAGTAGAAACCGAAAAACAACACTTATGACGGGCAAAAAAGACATTTACGGAAACGTTCTTTACAATATAATCGGGGTTTTTCAGGTTTAATTGTGATAGGGCCAGTGGAAGCAACATGGGATATTAAATCACATGAAATTGTCGAACAGGAAAAACGAGGAGGATGTTACCCCAACAGATATGAAAAGATTGAGCGTCATTCGTATCTGGTTGCAAACTTCGCACTCACCTAAACCGTTCAGTCAACCCCTCCGGAAAATAGGCATCACGTTCGATTTTCGGTTGAGTCGATGCTACTGAGAAAGTCGGTCGAGGTTCAAACCTCGGCTGTGACAAGGAAACGTACTACCGACGGACCCTGACAAGAGCGTAACTAGAGCATAGTGCTTCTTTCTGAAAACGGTTGGCTGTGTCCTCTATACAAGTGTCCGAGATGCACACAAAGGTGATCGATGTCCAAAATAGAACAACCAAATCCCCCTAGTACTTACTAACGGCTATGATTAGCCTCAATCAAATACCAGCTTACATTCCAGCATCGTTTTTATGACAGGGTTCATCTGAGATCGCCCAGGTAAACTTCAAAACAAACAATTTTTCAGGGGTGCACCTGTAATAACATCTTTCTAAAGGCTGGGAACTGAACTCCACCATCTGTGGTTATCGGGAGAGTATGTTGAACACAATTATAAATTGAGCAGGCATGAAGAATCGCAACAACTAAAAGTTCATATAAAATCATTTGTGAGAACGCTTATTAAATTTCAAAATTGCAGTGTTCAAAAATATGTTAGCCAACAAAAACAAAGCGATGAAGGACAACGGAAATCGCTACCTAACTCACCTTTGCAAACTGTGTGAATTCCAGGTGAAGTATCGACATTTGACTCAAACATTGATCGAGCTGATGGGGTGACGCTAGATGTGAAACCAAACGTAAGCAAACCTCTTCTCCGATTTCAATTAAACTCAGAGCGTGACTAACCAACCCAGAGCGTGCCTCAATTTGGCGAGACCGACTGATCACCCACGAGGTCAACTGTTTAACATACGCAATTACACCACTGTCTGTCGATCCGTCTTCGCCCATCATCAGTTCAGTACTGGAAAAGGATGCCGGTAGAAGTGAGGAGTACAATCGATCTACCGCCTCGGACTCAAGCTCCGGTTGACATACAAGGTTTGGCTCATTGGCGACGGGAAAGTCTGCCACAAGCAATGCCTCAGCGTACAAAATGGGATTGACAGTTTCACAAAGACTAGATAAAATGGCCAATCGATGCCGGCCGAGTGTTATAGGTAACCGGCTGATTAGAATCTTCACAGCTAAAAAACGACCAGCATGTGCATAACCCAATGCAACGTCCAAAATCGAGTGCTGTCGAAACGCTTCTAACATTTCTTTGAGATCCCTTAAAAAGTAATGACGGTCCAGTGGATCCGATACAGAATCAGCTGGCGTATCCGACTGAATTTCCATGGAAAGAATTTCACCGAGGCAATCCAAGTGAAATAGTCGGCGTACTAATCGGATCCGCAAAGGCTCCTGTAAGGAGGCATTTGACAAATCCACCAACCTGGTCATGCCATGTTCCAAGAGATTACGCATAGCATTGAGAAAAATACGGCCGGTTAGCGTGAACTGTGTAGAATCCGCACACGAAGGCAGAAAAGATAGACATTGCTTCAGCACCCAAACAGGACGATGTCGTATCAAGGCCAGCGTAGAATCGATCAAATTTCTAAACTCAGAAAGACTCGATGGACGGCTGCTTAGATCTAGCCATTGTTGTTGGTACACCCACTCCACATCATGGTGGTGTCGGCTTGCCAGTTCGATTGCGTCCTGATAACACCCCTTCAGAATGAGATGGTTGTATAATTCAGAAGGTGTAGTAGCCGCCAAACGAACAGCGCGAATAATGTGACGTTTCGTGTCTGATCTTTCACCATAAAGTACCGACTTCCACAAAACATCCGTACTAGCTTTTTGGTCCAA
Organism: Paragonimus westermani; assembly: GCA_008508345.1. Classification (NCBI taxonomy): domain Eukaryota; kingdom Metazoa; phylum Platyhelminthes; class Trematoda; order Plagiorchiida; family Troglotrematidae; genus Paragonimus; species Paragonimus westermani. The sequence goes on from QNGE01000775.1 coordinate 97,235, forward strand.
CAATAACACAGAGCCCGAAAGAGTGCTTGATTCACTAGAATCTGCATAAGCGAATGAAGCATAAGGTGATAAATTCAATTCATGCACCTGTCTTTCATCTAGTGTTAATTTATCAACCTCAGAGTTTCTGAAATGTAGGATGCACAGTTCTCCACTCTGTCTCAGCATAACTAACTGAACCGAGTCGTCCGATATGATCGGAGAATCGGGAGATCCAGTACTGTCACGTACACAAGGCACTCGCCACCATGTCAAACGGAATGGTTGAGAAGGATCACGAGACACAACAGATTCGACAGGTGGAGTGGGACAACAACCGATCACGATGAACAGAGGGCTTAAATGAGGCAAAGACCACACGGAACAAGTGCCAGAACACTGGAGGACTGCTACGACTGAAATATCTTTCGCTTTGTGAGTCTGCAAAAATGATACACCGTCCATTTCGGACGGCACAGCTTGGTGAATGTGACGCAACGCAGACGTAAGCCATTGTACCAGCACACCTTTACCATATCGCAGTTTAGACAAAACACCGCCATCGGTCAACGGATAAGCTGGACACTTTGCAATTGGTACAAGTTCCAGATAGGGAGCACCAGTTTCCACTCGAAAACAATATAAGCCTAAACTTTTATGTAGGCTGGATGGACGCACTGGGCGTGATGATAGAATACTCAGCACCAGTGTCTTTGAGTCGGAGTCGTAAGCCGCCGCAGTCATAGGAGACGGATGACCATTCTCAGGAATAATCTGCTCACAGTAGAGCCGAGTCATCAATCGTGCAGGAAATCGAATAGTCTGCCAATCCAAATACCAGAAGTCTATGTGACCATTGAAGTGGCAGACAAACATGTGATTCCTGTCCAAAAAGGCGATATGTACTATTGGGCACAGTGAAGCCCTGTGATCAGAGTTCGATAACACAACTGGAGGGGAAATAAAAATGCTGATTTGCCCTTCATTTTGCTTTTCACTTTCCACTGCCATCAAGTCAATAACTTCAACTGAACCGTTGCTGTAACCTATCGCAATGAGACGCGATAAATCATCTCCAGATCTGTATAGCGGACTGTAGGCCACATGACGCCACTGCGGCCAAGGGTCTGTGTAACGAAGGAACCAGCGACTAGATCGACGAACCGGAGACTTGGTTACTAGTGACGATGATAACACTTTGAAAGTTGGTTTCAAATTGTCTTCATTCATCAGTTCTGCTATCAGGACGTCGTCTTCCTTAGCGGGCACACCCTCAGTTGATAATAGGACATGGTCGGACTTGTTTACAAGATCAATGACTTCGACATTTTCGGTCGTCACTAAGCATATAACTCGATGATTGGCATGATTCGAAGTCAGGTAGCCCACCTGCCATGGACAACCTTTGTTATGTGCTACTGAATAGGCGACGAGAGGTGCAGAGGGTGGACACCAATTGTCAATCGCAACCCGAAGATACTGCCAACAAGAGTAGAGGAAGTTGTACGCACTGTGTGCATAGTACGGCAGAGCGGTGCGCTGAGAAGAGTTGAGTTCTGAATCGATACGAGCAGCAGTTCGACGACGGACGATCCGTGAGGTGACGGAATAACACCGTACGAGGCAAGTGGCTACGTCGTAATCGTCCAATAAATCACGGTACACATTCTGATTAACTTCCCATAGTCCGATTTGTTCGCTGATGCACGGTAAATGTGACCCATCCTCTTTGGATATTCGAGTAGAGGCCAACTTGGAGTCACTGAAAGGGTAGATGTACAGGATAACGTCAGGTTGTGAGAAAAAACACGCCTGAGTACGGTTAGCACCAGTGTTGGATACAGAAATGAATAGAAAAATGTGGCAGCTTCACATGCGCATTTCTCGTGTCTCAAAGCTGGAGAGCCACATTGTTGACCTCAATTCTGACGTCTAACCTCAAACGTATCAAATAAAAAACACAAGGGTCAAACGAACGTTCGAGCCAGAAACTAGGCAAACTGAAAGTATTCGTCGTATACGACCACAGCTTGTATGAAAACAAGCGTCGTTGAAGTGAACAGAAACAACACTAGGGTCAATCGGAAACAATAAGGTGATTCAATTCCAAATCTCGAATGAAGCGTAAACAAATTAGCTGGAGCTCAATGTTAATAAGTATATACACGAATATTACTGAATGTTCAACGCGCAATTCATATCAAGCAGATTTACACAAAACATGTCAGCTAATAAATGAAGACAATAAAATGAGATTATCCAACACACTAGAACATATGGGTAGTACACCCCAAAGTCCAGGCTCTACAGCTTGTTCATCCTAGTTGTGAGTCGTTAACAAGTAGATAAGTATCTTCCAATAAATGCATGAAGAAACATATGGGGGAGACAAAAAGCCAGTGCCCGAATCCGAAGTCGGACCAACACTAATCAAAGACAGGTTGATGAGGCAACGGAATTGCGTGGAAAACCAGCGTTTCAGCCCCGAATAATTTTAGTCATCCCAGTTAGGTTTGATTGACCAAACGGGAGTTAATTCAATCCTGAGAGCAGGTCCGATAAGCGTTACAGTGTAGCATACAAGCCGCCGAATACCGGTAGCTGTGGCCAACAGAAGAGCCTCCATTTGAGCAACATTAGTCAGCACAGCCTTCGCATTCAGAGCAGCCCTTCAACTGACCCCTCCAGAAGGATTTGAGTTTCGTTGTTCGAACAGAATACTCTGAATATTCTTCAATATCAAACAACCAACATAGCAAGTTCTAGTCTTCGCAAACCCCTGTTGTGGCTAACTTACACACACTAGACTTTCTATTCCGACCAGACAGCATGAGAGTACCCGACGGTTCAGTTGACGTTCCCGAACATCAGCAGGCAAAAAAGATCCTGCAATCGCCGGATACTATCCACGAATGAATGTCCCAAAACGTCCCAGTGCGACGGACTTTGATGAGCACATCACGAGGCGTACCTTCGTGAAAGAGGCGAATATTCTCGACAGAGGTCAATGCTCTCAACTTATCTGACAAACTGTCAGGCTGACGGCCCTGTCCCTCTTCACTGCAATCAGTGGACATTCCCGGATTTCCCACTGAAACTTACCCACCAGTAAATCTATTCCACTTCTCTAGTTTTAGGAGGGTTGGAAGTTACGTCATGTTTGTTAAATTATGGGTTAATGCAGCCAATAACAGTGGTTAGAACGGTCGCCCCAGAAGCACGATGGCTGGAGTCTCAAAACTGGTCGAGACAGAGACATACACTAATGATGGGCTCTACTGACAGTGAATTTCGAAAACAACTACCTAAATGTGAAGAATTTGGGTGACAAATTGTGAGCATTGTTCAGGTCATAACGAAAAATTACTAATCAGGCGAGTACAATCAACGAGAGGACACGCAATCCCAGGATGCATTCAACCTGTAAGTCGTACGAAATGAGGACGGAATGGTTAAAATGAAGAAAGTGAACAATTTTACCGAACTGATCCACAATTCTCTCAGTTAGGTTTGAACATACACGCAGCTATTTTTAGTAGTTAGGTCCCTTTTCTTCCACTTCTTTATTCTGCTATCTTCATGTACAAGGTTTGTTTTGCACTTCATAGTTGTGTGACATTAATGCATCAGTGAGAACCACTGATGTGTTGTCTATGGTAATGACGATGAGGAGAAGAATGTTGGTGATGCTAATGAAGCTTTATTATGTTTGGTTTTAAGAAACACACTTTGTGATCAATATCTGACTGTCTGCCGCTTTGACCACGCATTTCGTAGGCTGAAGGATTGCCTGTTCGATGTGGTCACTGTCGGTTGACAAGTTAACGTTTTCGGTAGTGCAAAACGTTGATCAAAATAGTAACGATTAACAGGACAAGAGGATGGAACTCGGAACCATTATCATCACAGACAGCGATACACCACTGATGCTTAACTGCCGCACAACCGCGCAGAGGAAAAAACAAACCCTGTGGAGGAAGAAAGAAGACAGAAGGGTGTGGGAATGGACCTAACTACCAAAAATAGCTACGCCAACATTGAAACATTTAACATCAAGGGGCATGCACCTTACAAACAAACTGCCGAGCTATAAGTGAAAGTAAGACGACAACAGAACAGCTCTCTTACGACTTTCACCACCCCCGTGTCGTGAAATTTATTCACTTAACAGAAAACAACACCTTATCGTCGACATAATCAGGATCAGTCGGTATTTCACCAACTAGGAGGTCCACACCGGCATCCTGTAAGTGCCGCAGACGATCCTCTATTATTACGTCTAAGACTAAATTGAACAAAAATGGTGAGTGGACAGCCTTGACGTACACCACTCCTGGTGCTGAAACCGTCAGACAGTTCACCACAAACCCCAACCTGAGCTGAAGTATGGAAATCTGTTGTGGGGCCTAGGGCCAGCTGGCCACGCCAGGCAATGAAATTTTCTGTTAATTCGTTTTGGGATCTAAGTATAGTGCGTACCAAAACATATCGATTTAGCCATAGTTGACTGCTGTGATGTGTCTTCGGCAAGTGAATTAAAACGTCTCAAGCTCAATTCAATCGTGCGGCCATGTTTCACTTGTTATCTCAACGAGACTGGACCTTGACGCAGTGTGAAGGCTTGCGCATCCCGATGGTCCACGGGGCTAAACTGGACGGTGTGATGATCACACCAACAGAGTTAATCATATCAGGCAGGCCAATAGGTAAAGATCTGACAAACCAAAGTCCCCTGGTCTTCCAGGTTGGGGGTTGGAAGAAGGTTGGCATCTTTTTCCCGAAACTCGAAACCAGTGTAACTGTGGAGGTTTTGTCAGTAGCTCTGACAATACAGGGCCGGCAACTAAAGTCTAATCAATGAGGCTCAAAAAGATTTCTTGCGCTGACCGCCGTACTAAAATGGACCGCATCAGCAATGGTGAGCAAACGTTCCCCGATAGATTGTGCTCACGTTTTTTCTGATAAGAGGCTCAGAACGGGGTGATCAGATAGAGTTCACAACGTTTTGGCATACGTTTCTGATTGAAAAGCACAGTGACAAATGTAACTAACTGGTAATACCCGTGTAGCTGACAACATGACATTCCTTGTAGCACTGACGTGATTGTGTGGAGCTGTGAGAAGTACAGCTGAGAAAGTGCTGAGCATCTCTTACTGACAGCCCACAGCTACCGTACCCGATTGTTGCAAGTAGACCAACTTGCACCTATTTTGGTACTCATTCTAGCGATCTCTGGTCTTTTGATTAAGCACTCAATTTACCGTCAGGATGCGGGAAACAATGAATTCCAACCTCCTTATATGAGTGCGTTTGGATACAGTCCATCTTGAAAGTAGTCTTCGAGCCCAATATCAATGTTAACATTGGAATTAGTTTAGCACTCATTCGGGATATAGACCGTATTACCATCCTGGTTTGTCCTTATGCTCATTACCCGATTCAAATAACGTATTTCACTTTATCCTGGCCCGCCGTTTCAACACGAGTCAGGATATATACGCTAAACCTTACCAACGGAGAATCCCCATCTACGACTGAAAAAAAAACTAGGAATCTTCCTTCTCATTTAAGTATATCATTTATCTGATCAGCCCGGATCAACTGGGCCCTAAAAGTCTCCACATGTCTCCTACCTTACTTCCTTCTGACCTGCAGCAGATACAAATAGTAAGGGTGGAATCATACATGATGTAGCCTAAGCCAATTAGAGTGACATGAGCGCAAACGTCCCATGATGTCAATGCATAGACGCAGATTTCAAACATGCGTGTAATAAAAGAACAACTGATTTTTCAACCATGATTTTTACCCGAACACATTTCATAATTTTTATCCTTACCGTCAGAGTTGATACACTGAGTCACACTGACTATGTAGTTTACAGTTGAATATGAAGGCACGCAAGTAATGAGAATGAAAAAAGCATTTTCTGATGCCACTTACGGATTGTTTTCGGCCGACATCTAGGATAACCGAATCAAACTTCGATAATTAAACGGTATGCTTCCTTTCAACGGCAAAACATATGCCTTCTAAACGAAAACAAAGCATAAAGTTTACAAGACAAACAGAGTGAAGCAGGTCAATATAAGAACGCTGAGTGTGCAAATGTTCACCATGAAACATCATGTTGAAGTTAACAACTCACTGTCGACCGAGTAGTTTGGTACCCATTAGGCTGCGTTAGTATAATTAAACTGGCGCATTTAATCACTGCGCACAATCGCGAGCAAACCACACTGTACTCTAGTCAGAAGAATATCCAAAGATATCTTTAAATAGCCATATCAATACACAGCTTCCAACACGACTAAGACAGCGGTTCCACATTCTCATGTCGGATGCCGGAATGGTTAGTTGATCGCCCTACTGTTTCATCCGCGAAGGAGCTGCATCTTCAAGGGACTTGAAAAGCGGCATCGTTAACTAAAATACAAGGCGTACAACAAAACCGGATACTCCCCCACGTATGACATTCTTAGGCCTGAAGATAAGTTCAGGCTGAATCATAGTCCCACGAATAATCTTGTAAGATGCAAATGATGCTAAACAACAATATCCGACCGCAGTGTCCTTTAGAAATTGTCTCTCCAAGCCAGGGAGAGATAAAGGTCGCAGTGCAACCTTGTAAAATCAACTTAAACCACGATGTCTTGGTATCTGTTCGAGGTTGGCGCAGCTTTAATAAGCAACTGGTCTGGAAACAGGCGAATAACAAAAAGCAAAGTTTCGCTATTCAGTTGCATTAACTGAATTTAAGCCACAGAAGAATCCGCTAAACAAGAACAACATTCATGTCACCAAACCCAATTAGTCTTCATCTATCGTAAGGTCTCCAGCTCTCCACTTTGGTATTCACCAGATGATCCTGTGATGTTTCCGGTAGTCGTTAAGGGAATCGAAGACACTCCCAATGATAACATTTCGAGATTGATCAGTGGTACCAAATTTCTTCCTAATGGACTTTCGCTTCCGTCGTTCACCTCACAGTATATCCGGAACAGCTGAGCCCCAGAGTCGTTCAGCAGTTCATGCGCTGTATGAAGGCACGAAACTTGCTAGCTGGGGCCTGACAGTAGTTGTCAAATCCAGTTTCTCGGCCAGCCTCGTGACGGAGTTTATGACATACGGATTTATGCCCATTTTTGTGCAAAGGCTCCGGAGCCTTTGTACAAGAACTCTCCAGGGTTCTCGACCATGCTTGTCACAGGGCTTTGTGCAATTGGCGGCATATACCGGAAGGTTCTGAACAGTTACAGAACCCTCCAGGGCAGAGAAACTCGACTTATTAGGAGCAGCGGTGTTGGTACCTCTAGAGGATTTCGCTGATCTAACGACATTCTCAAAACAGCTTTGGTGAGTCCGCGTTTGTTTATTTCCTTTTGTTTTCTACATAACTGCATAACCCCCGAAAAGTTTTTTCTCCGTTGGTCGGTTCCTTGTTTCTGAGTGTTTTGTTTTCTTTCAACATGGCGGATTTTGAACCAGATCCAACTGATTCGGAAAAAGAAGTCTATGTTAAACTTCCTGGGTTCGGTAGTCGTGATCCTAGGCTTTAGTTTGCTCAAGTTGAGGCAATCTTTGACTATAAACGAATACGCTCGCAAAAGTCCATGTAGTTGCCAACCTTCCCGAACAGGTCGCTACCAAGGTCGCCGACCTTATCTACACTCAGTACAACACGTTAAAGGCCGCAATCATCGGACGAACTACAGCAACCGACGAGCAGAAACCGCGAAACTTCTGGCAGGAGTAGAGTTGGGTGACAGAACTCCCTCACAACTCCTACGTTACATGACACAGCTTCAGAGCAAACATACGGTAAACAAACCAATTCTACGTGAGTTGTGGCACAAAAAGTCTGCCACACGATATTCGAAAAGTATTGTCTATACTCGATAAGAACACACCACTTCATAAACTTGCAGAGCTTGCTGACCAGGTATACGAGACTTATCAAAGCCGCACAGTATACCATGTGCATTCACCAGAGGTATCGTCGAGCCATAGTTGGCAGACGGAACTGGATGCGCTGAAGCAGCATTTTTCTGACATGACCGTGCAGCTCTCCCTGCAATCACTAAACAACTGGCAGCCCTGTCAAGAGGCTCTCCCTATCGCCGCCAATCCCGAAGTCGTTCACGCAGATGACGAGTTGATCGAAACGTGTTTTATCATCATCGTCGATTTGGTTCTAAAGCTGTCCACTGTACTAGGCAATGCAGTTTTGTTCAAGATGACCTCCATTCGGGAAACGCGGAGGCCGTTCGTGGCTCTTCAAACTGTCGCCAATTTTATGTGTCCGACCGCTCCACTGCCCTGAATTTTCTCACTGATACGGGCGCAGAGGTTAGTGTTGTCCCACAGAGAGGTGACGAACACAACCTTCAACCGGTATCGTACTCACTACAAGCAGCCAACCGTTCAATAATTCCAACATATGTTGAGAAGCTGCTCACTCTGAATATCGGTTTCAGACGTCAGTTCCCTTGGAGATTTACGGTGGCAGACGTATAAAACACGATCATCGGAATTGATTTTTTTTATCATTCTTTGGACTTATAGTGAACGTCGGCAGCCGGGAATTGGTCGACAGTACAACCACCTTTTAAGTACATGGCAAGGCCAAATCAATCAATTCGATTGGACTACGGTCGGCCTTACCAGATAATGGTTTCGCAGCCACTCTTCGACAATTTCCACGACTAATCAGTCCGTCTAATCTAACACAACGTTTTTCATCACATCTTCACCAAAGACCCACCTAAATTCACACGCCCCAGACGTTTTCCACCGCACAAACTACGAGTAGCCGAAGCAGAGTTTGAACACCTTTTACGACTTGGTGTTATCTAGCCTTCCAATAGCCCATGGGCCTCACCCCTCCACATGGTTCCCACAAAATCAGCAAGTGACTGGCGCCCGTGTGGCGATTACCGCGCCCTGAACGTCACCGTCCCAGACCGATACCCTATCCCTCACATTCATGACTTTCCAATCGGGTTAAACTGGAAGACTATTTTTTTCCAAAGTAGATTTGGTTCTAGCTCACCACCAAATCCCCGTGGCCCCAGAAGATGTCCCAAAAGCCGTCATTACCACTCTCTTTGGACTCTATGAATTCGTTCGCGTGCCATTTGGCTTGCGGAATGCCGCACAGACTTTCCAAAGGTTCATGGACCAAGTGCTTCGTGGTCTTGATTTCGTGTACGTTTATATTGACGACGTTAGTCGCGAGCGAATGCACTCAACAGCACGAGGTACATCTACGAAAGCTGTTCGAACGTTTTGCCCAATACAGAGCAACGCTAAACCCTATGAAGTGCATCTTTCGAGTGACCTCCATAGATTTTCACGAACATCAATTCGGCAGTAACGGTAACCGGCCTTTGCCAGAGAAAATTAGTGCTGTTAAGGACTCATCATCATCATCATCAAAACAGCCACGAGCCTGACCAAAAGGTAATGTGGCTCGGGCCGCCGCTCACCTCAACAGTGACGTGGAATATCCTAAAAGGAAAGAGTACTACGAAAGACAAAAAAGATTGAAGAAAACTAAATGGAAGAACTAGAAATGGTATGGATACAGGTACGCCATTGACTGCGACACACCGCCATCTCGGATAGCGTCTCTAACCAACGGTTTGAGTGATCACGAGGACCCCATCCAGGCAGGCGATGCCTGCCCACTTTGCTCAATGGAGCAGTCAAAGTCTTCATATTTCCTGACCACGTTGTTGCTTGACCACCACGCGGTTTAACCCAATCGCTAGTGCCCTCAGTA
>QNGE01000775.1:109765-123527 GCA_008508345.1 Paragonimus westermani
CCCCTTCTTCCTGATACGGAAGACAGCAGTGCCGCAACTATAAAAATAGTTCTGCTGTATGCCCATAGGATCGTGCCTCACTGCCTAAGCACTCCTACGCGGTCAGCAGTGCGACATACAATCCTATGAATGTAACTGCTTTTCGTCTGACTGCTCCCCTTTGGCCTGTCTGACAAGGTTGCACCTGGAAGGACCGGAGTCCTAGTCAGCATAGCCCGCCGGACCAAAACAGTACACAAGCCCGACCACCACGTCGAGGTAGCAGTATAGGTCGGGCTGTTAAGGACTATCCATTGCCACAGTCCCTAGAAAGTCTCCGATGCTTTCTAGGTATTGTCAATTATTATTGTCGTTTTATTCCACGATATTCAGAGATTCTGTAACCCCTCACAGACGTTTTGAAAGCCAATCCCAAGCACTTCGTCCTGTCTCCGGAAGCTAAAATTGCGTTTTTCGCAGCCAAAGAAGCCTTGTCCAAAGCATCCACATTAAGGCGTTTAAGAGCAGATGAACGCTCGCCGCTGATTTTGAAGACTGACGCACCTCAGTCGGCTATCGGCGCTGTTTCACAACAGGACGTGAATGGTGAGATCCACCCCTTGTCCTTTTTCTCTCGAAAGCTTCAACCAGAGCAAACGCATTACAGCACTTTTGGTCGTCAGTTACTAGCTATCTACCTTGTCATTAAATACTTTCGAAATCTTCTGGAGGGTCGCAACTTCATTGTTTTTCCTGACCACAAACCACTTGTGTTTGCCTTCCGTTCCCCTCCTGATCGGTACTCCCCAAGAGAAACAAGACACCTGGACTTCATCTCCCAGTTCACTACTGACATCCGTTTCAGAGACAGTCCCAGCAACTTCGTTGCTGACGCCTTGTCTCGTCCGGATGTTAATCAAATGTCTGCAAGTGTCATCGATTTTCTCTCCCTCGCAAAGTCTCAGGTTAATGACCTAGAACTTCGCCAACTCCGTACCAACCCCTCCCTGAAACTACGTGATATTCCCTTAGTCCAGTTAGAATATTCACTTACATGCGATACGTCTACCGGTATACCGCGACCGTTTGTTCCTTTCACGCACCGGTTTGATGTTTTTAGCTGCCTCCATTCGTTATCACATCCAAGCGTACGCGCCTCAACGGAGCTAGTCACCGAGCGTTACATTTGGCCAAGAATTCGCAGGGATGTTGGTAACTGGGCCAAACAGTTCTTCGAATGCCAACGTAGTAAAGTTTATCGTCACACCATCACTACTCCGGGAACTTTGGCCTTACCCGACGGACGCTTTGAACACGTCCACCTTGATATCGTTGATCCCCTTCCTCCTTCCAACGGTTATACACATCTTCTAACCTGTGTGGACCGATTCACGAGATGGCTCACTGCCGTCCCTTTGAACAACACGTCAACGGAAACTATCGCAAGCAGTTTTGTTGATTCGTGGATTTCGAATTTTGGCGTTTCGGCCACTATCACCACCGACCGTGGATTTCAGTTTACTTCAGCTCTTTTCGTGAGTTGAATCGTGTTCTTGGTTGCGAACATATAACGACCACGGCGTACCATCCTCGTCAAACAGTATGGTCGAAAGGTTTCACCGTCAGCTAAAATCGTCTTTAATTGCAACATCGGCTGGTGGCAAATGGTCTGATCGCTCACCTCTTATTCCCCTTGGCTTGCGAACCACTGTTAAGGAATATATTGGGGGAACCCCAGCAGAACTCGCGTACGGTTGTACATTGCGTATTCCTGGAGAGTTTCTCTCTAAATCCCTGGTACATCTGAGTCATGACGCGAGTTGAGTCACGAGTCTAAAGAATTACATGCCACGTATTCAACCTACACCACCACGGAGAACGCTGCGCCAAGAACAAATTTATCGTGATCTGCACATTTGTCCTTTTGTTTTCATTCGCACTGGTTCACTTAAGACACCTCTGCAGCTGCCATATTATAGTCCCTTCAGAGTGCTTGATCGTGAAGACAAGTATTTTTCATTGACAAAAATGGAACGTGTCATTCGGTGAGCACTGACAGACTAGAAGTTGCTTACGTCGACCGTGATTCAACGTCCCCTAGATCCGTCTACCGACTCACAAAACCTTTCTCAGTCTACCCAACTAGTGACCATAACCACTAGTGACCATAACCATTTTCCTGCCTCCCAACGCAAGACACACAAACCACACACTCGTTTTGGCCGAACCGTTAGATGGCCGACAATCAATATAGGTTATCGTCGTTGACTCTCTGTCTGATTCTCTAACTATCGAGCGTTTCCCTTTTTCTCACGCTCTGGGGAAGTTATGTAGAGTCTGTTGACCTTTTGCCTTTTTGTTACGCGCTATTCTGCACACCTGTTATGTTCATCGTACATATTAACTACTTGCCTACTGTTTGAATCAATATGCACTTGGTCCTCGCGCGTTTCGCCTTCTGCTTTCACGCGGTCGTGGTTATCGTGGGCTAACCGTGGCAACGTTCTTTTAGCACGCCGAAGGAATCGAATTCGCTGTAATCTTTGTTATTGAAAGCAAGAATCTCCTTGCAATACGCAGCAAATTTAATGCGTTGGAGTCTACTGTGGATAGCTATTGTGAATCCTCGTGTTTGCTTGGTTGTACTGTTGCCCCAGCTCTTCGTTCCACTACAAGCTGTCCTTATTACCAGTTACCTCATGTTACCTGTATTCCATTATACCTTGACTATGTTTATTCCTGTATTTTCCCCGGGACCTCAAAGTGCTTGAGCAGTAATTGAGCTCACAGTTCGTGTCGGTAAGCAACCTATTAAGAGTTACAGTAAAAGGGAAACGCATGAATTCAACTCAATTCGATTCAGTTCACAGGACAGTTGAAGGTCAGGAGCCAAAATGTCCAGATCATTGCGCTGATAGGCTCGGAGCCTTCAGCGCTTCAACTTCAGGCTTTCCGATTTCAACTGCAGCTTCGCTACAACAAGGGAGAGGAGTATCACCTAGAGTATACGCCTACAGAACTGTTGTTGCTGCATGTGAGAAACCGCAGGTACAGTAGAACGCTTCAGCTTGCGACTGAAGATATGCACCCCTACTCATCGACATCCAGCCACACTTACTATCACATACTTCCCAGCTCCCGTGCTTGTCAACGCCACCTGTACGTGCTAACCCACACATCTACTACTACGATGTTGGCTATAGCTTTATGGTTGGGTCATATGGGCTTAGTAGAATGTAAACGGCATGAGAGGTCAGACGTACTGTGACGGTAACAACTGGGTTTGTACGACCAATAACAGTCCGATGTTTCCCTTATGCTGCCCAAACTATGATCTACACCGTGGTACCTTCTTATGAGTTTGCAATTTTTCTACGAAGCTGAGAAATGTTTCCTCAGTAGTCCTGGATACATGTTTCCAAATAAAACCTTACGGAACGTCGCAGACAGCAGCCAGTGAGGCAGTAATTCACTTCTAACCGTCCCGAACAATGCGGATTATCCCTGGGTAAATGTACAGGGGGCTCGGGAAGACCACTACTATTAGCGCATCCATTTTCAACCGTTCCCAACGATATAACAGTCCTATGCGTAAATGTACTGAAAGCTTCTTAAACCCTAGAATGCGCCATCCGATTTAAGCTTGTAGCGACCATAATAAATAATATTTTGATAGTCGCATTCATGTGTACATTTTCTATGATCTTTTGTTATTGTTTTCGTCAAGCTACCTATTCTGCAACATCCGGCCCGGGGCTAAAAACACAACTCGTTCCGTGCCTCCCTAGCTTGAGGTATTTCTCTGTACACTCTATTTTCCCGGGTCGGTTATAATCCACGGGATCAGCGCATTGAGTTTTGGCTTCCCATTGTCGATAGTCATCATTGGCAGGGTTTTATTTTGTTAGATCAGTTCCAACAAGCTCAGGCCGCAATCAACACTTACGTCCATACCGAGTTTGACAAATGCAAAACTACGGAATTATGTTCCACGACCAACAGAGTGCCATCGTTATAACAACCTTCAGATTGCGATGATTTCATTGGTGCTTCGCTCGATAGCTCCCATAAGTCCAATAGGCGGGTTGCTTAGCTGGAAAGTTCTTGACATGTAGGCAACCTCCCTCCCGATCTCCAAGAGGAAAACGTGAGGCTCCTACACACAACCTTATACGCTATTTGATAAGATAGGGCTAGGTGCAGGTGAGGTCACAGGTGTAGCGATCTTGGACAACCCCGGTCTGCCTGCTGTACGATGTGTAAAACTCTTCCCAAACTCCTGGTTCACACTGTACTCAAGCCCGTGAGGATCTCAGTTTCCTTCCCTTTGCTGCGTGCGACCGTGTTATTTGTTGGTATGTTTGTCGGCCTACGCTCGCTAATGGCTCCATAAACACTTCCCACTTGCTCGCACGCTTGATGGTCGGATTCTCAGCCTACCTAGCTACACCACTGTGTTGGCGTCGCTAAGCACTGGTTGACACCCATTGTAGTTTATGTTTGTCGACACATCTGTTCATGAACCGCGAGTTGAGAGCTCGTGTGGCAAGGGCTAGTGCTGCTTTCAGACGCCTTGAAAGACGCGTCTGGAAGGACCATAGCTTGAAGATGGCCACCAGGTTGTGTATCTACCACTCAGTGGTGCTGTCCATATTGCTGTACGGTAGTGGGACGTGGAGAGCCAACCAGCAGAACGTGAGCTACCTGAGCACCTCCCATGTGCAGTGGCTGAGGCGCATCTTGAGTATTGGGTGATCGGACATGGTTCGGAACACTGAGGAACTGCGAAGAGCGAACATGGACGGGACGGAAGCCCTGTTGACGCCGAATCAGTTCCGCTGATTGTATCACGTCCGTCCGATGGGTGACGACCTTATACCGAAGCAGCTGCTGTGTGGACAAGTGAAATCACGTAGGCAAACTCTTGATAGTCAATAGCGGAGATATTAGAATGTTATTCAGGTGAACCTTTGAAGTTGTAACATTGATTCCAGATGTTGGGAAGACTTGTCGTCGAACCGGATGGCCTAAATTAATGCGATTTTGACGAGCGTCCGCAAGTTCAACAAGCACTTGTTGCATGGCCAAAAATAAAAGCGCACGGCACGCAAGGGAACCATCGGTATTATAGGTCGTGCTGACGTGACTTTATGGCGCTGCGATGCGCTCGGCAGTGAGTGCTCCGGCTCTTCCTGATCAGCAGATCACCTACGTACTCACAGTGCGTCGTCGACGAGAGAACGACGGGTACTTTAGCCCGAAGTAGGTCATATCTGTACACCCATTTTATTCAGTTAGAGACAGCATCGGCCATGACCATGTTCATAAGACAACTAATCCGCTAGTCTTTTCAGAAACTCGGGTTTCCGCGGTTTTATACCTATTATCTTTTTCAGCTTTGCTGGTGTACTGTATGGTGAACGATTTGCTCGTTCTTTTCGTGGTCCAATCTGAATTTTGTTTCCCATCAATATCATGTCTAGAATGCACTAACATGCAGTGCTATACTGAAATGCTTATTGCATAACATTTCACATATTTTGTTCTCAGTTTAGATCTTATCAGTACAGCCCATTTTTGCTTATCCTTCGAGCGATAAGAATTTATTTTTCTGTTAGTTATCAACTGTTTAACCCGCTGGCCTGCTGGACACGAAGGCTCACTCGCTCAATGTGTCCGTCTATGTGTCTGTCGTCGTTCGCTCTTCGTTTACATATTTGTATTCACGTGATTGTGTACACTCATGTGGTTTCAAAGCAGTTGTGTGTCTGTCTACATATATACAAGTTTATAACTACCAGTATGTTTTCGGCTTATGCACACACGTACGTATATATATATATATGTGCACATACGTAGATATGACATCTACATTACTTGCATTTGCATATGTATTACATGTGTGTGTTACGTATATTGCAAGTTGTACGCATACGATGTATAGTACATATGTGATACGTACGTAGGTGTATACTATATTGCATTAATATTTTATACCTAAGCAATATGTCACACATTTTCCTGTGTCCGTGTACATGCATGTGCGTTCAACATTTCCATACATATTCACATGTACGTAGACATATATATGCGGAACATGTGGAGGAGGGGCACACACTGAGTGCCGAACGATTTATTACGACGTTTCAGATCCACTCTGTAAGCGTGCGATCTGGGCTACAGATATTATGACTGACATATTGTGATGTTTCGTGGAAAGATATAACTTAATGTAAGACCAGTAACCGGTACATCCGAATTGAGCGAGATACAACAAATGAACAACAATCAAAAGTGTACAACCTAAACCTCAATACTTAACGTGAAAGTATATGTTCGATGACGATCATCACATCCACCACACGTTGAATGGGACTGCGGGTTCTCGAAATCCTTTCTGGGTTTCAATTATAGTCTTGAAGACCTACGAATGGTGCTTGTAATTTCTTGGTTCAAATTCGAATCTAGAGCAGATTCATTATTATTTGAAGTCACAACAGAATTTGGAACGAACTGACCTGTATCCTCAAAACGTATCTGATTCACGCGTCGATTATGTACAGGTAAATCATCAACACATAGAGTTTGATATAAGCATTTACCAAGATTCTTTAGAAGCAAACCGGATGACGGTCTCAGGTCATTACCACGATAATAGGTAACTTCAGATGATTGAATACACATCAAGTTTGACCTCAAAGACCTCCATCTGAAAATTTTGGCGGGACTTTCATGTGTAGTTGAATGACATGCATCGCGATATCGTAGCAAGAAGTTGTCAACACCTTTTCAGGGTCTCTGAATGTAGTACACTGAAGAGAGGCTATAGCACTTTTGAGTGTTTTAACAGTTTTCAGCCTGATCATTAGAGCAGGGATATTGAGCAGGAGTAAACAGATGCTTGCATCCAATACCGTTGAGCCAAGATTTTTTGGAAGATTGGCAGTAAAATGGATACCGTTGTCAGTCACCAACACAAGAGGGATACCTTCTCTGCTGTATATTTTTCTGAATGCGTACATAGTAAATTCCGCAGTGGGCGTTCTTGTGAATGCCACTTCCAGCCACTTCGAATAGGAATCGATCATTACTAGCGCATAATAACTGTCAAGAAAGGGACCACAGTAATCGCATGAACCCGTTGCCAGGCCATTTAGACGGTGAATTGCGGAAGTTGTGATGACAAAATGAACGACTTTTAGCCAAACGACAAATATCAGCATCAATCTCTGGCCAGAGATTTCATTTTTCCAACCTCAAGATGTCCAGAATGTAGATCGTTCAGAACAGCTTTACGATGAGTTGGAGGAATAACAATTCTCTCATCCAAGCACAATAATCCATCTGGAGTGAGTGATAGTTTCTTCCGACGCACACAAAATGTAGGAACTTTCCGTCTGTCTTGTGGGACCCAACCACGACGTAGCGCACTGAGAATTGGTGAAAAGTGACGTTGAGTATCGCGAATCAACTCTGTTTGGCTAACCGGCAGGGGCTGGAGTAGAAGGCAATCAATACTACAAGTTTGCTCAGATATATATGGAACACGTGACAAGTAAATCACATGTTTGATTTGGTTGGCTGATTTGTGCACTATAGTATAGTCATATGCACCGAGTGCTATGCTCCGTCGTTGGGCCATAGCTGCTGAAGAACGTGCCAATGAATTGTAAGGATTATAGATGAATTTCGGTGCTTCATGATCCGACACAATTTTAAATGGTACCCCAAACAGATACTTATGAAGCCGCTTTACCGCCCAGTATACCGCCAGAGCTTCACGGTGTGTCTGAGCATAGCCCCTTTCTGCTGGACCAGGTCAGCGTGGTATACACACAGCTCCGATTCCAACTGGTGAAGCATCAATAATTAACACAGGCATAGTGTTGAAAGAACACGGACGAAGTAAAGCATCATGTGACGAAAAGTTTAACAATGAACGTACGCACTGTTCATGAGTAGGAGTTTACGTGAACTGCTTCTAAGAAAGCAACTGGAATAAACTTTCCGCAAGATGAGAAAAATTTGAAATGGAACGGGAATATTACTGCGAAGCACCTAACAAAGAACGCAATTCGGATAGGTTTGTGGGTGAAGGTGCATTAACTAATGGGTCTAGATGGTTGGCATCAGGTTTGAATCCGTTACCGTCAACTAAGTAACCGAGACACTCGAAACTGCTTACAGTAAAGCGCATTTGTTTGGATTAACAGCAACGTCCTCGTCATAAAACTGTTGGAATAGTTTCAAAAGACAAGAATCATGAGTTAACTTGTCTGGAGCATGTACGTTGATACCATCCTGATAAACTTCAACACCATCCATACCCTTCACAATGTCATTCATCACCTGTTGAAAGATAGCAGGAGAGTTACTAAGTCCAAAGGGCAAAAATCGGTACTGGAAAAGTCCATTGAGTGTACTGATTGTTGTTATCGGCATTGATGTCTTATCCAAAGGAATTTGTAAATATGCATCCCTCAAGGTTATCTTGGGGAAAACTTTGGATCCTGATAGCTTGGTTAGAATGTCCTAAGGTTCATCAGCAGTACATGTATAATGCTTGAGCCATCGATTCACAGTAAGTCGATAATCTCTACATATTCGCGGAGTTTTCCCATCAGACCTCAAGCGTGTCGCAATCGGCGTGGCCCAAGACTTAATAACGCACTTCTCTACTAGCTCACGGAGTCCATAAAGAATTATACGACCTTTCAGAAAAACCGGACCACCAGTTACTTCTAGTTTAACCGAAGGCATCTTCATGCCGCCCGTGGCCTTCGAGCACTTGAGAATGAGGTCTTTCAAGCTTGTGGAATTACTCGGTGGTACAATCAAGGAAACCTGGATATGTAGCATTCCTATAACCTTTAGCCCCAAAATGGATGGGCTATGATGAGTAACAATAAAGGTGCAATCAAGTGGCTTGGATTGTTCGTTAAAGATTAGAATAGTGACTGTACCCAAAACAGGAATGGAATTACCAGTTATACCTCGTATGGTTACAGAACAAGGACGAAGTACGTAATTTGAATAGAACTGTGATGGATATCTTTGTGGTATAATAGATTCTACATTGCCACGTACTATGAAAATGGTGTGAAATAAATGCCCTGAAGTAGAAGAATCAACTTCCAAAAAAAGGATTCCATCTTGTCACATGTAGCATCAAATTCATTTTGACCAGTTACTAAGAATTGGCAGTTTCATTTCGACTTACAGACAATTTGTAACTGACCTCGTTTTCCACACTTGTGACGTATAGAGCTGCGGTGAATGCATGTGTATCTGGAATGTTTCTTGCCACATGAGGCACAATTCCATAATCTGCTAGTGAAGTTTGTAGACTGTTGCGAATAATTTTGTAAGACTGGTCGAGAACCATATTTAGAAGTTGAATTGAATAGCCGCGGAGTACTGTGTTCCGTAGGTGGCTTTTTCATCGATCCAAACAAGACCGGGGTCTCACTAGAACTCCCACTATGGACTTTCTAATTAACGTCTTTGTACGGCTCACAGATGACTTTGGTATTTTGATACGTAGGTTTAGGAAGTAGCAGTAGTTGTCTATGTAGATCCGGTGCTTCAATACCGGCGATGAGTCGGTCACGAAGTTGAACCTTCAACTTATCACCAAAACCACACCGTGCTGTCTGAGATTTGATCTAGAGAATAGTCACGGACTGAATGGTTCGATTGGCGCTTAATGATATTGAATTTGGCTCGCTCGGCAACCTCGAAATTTGCAGGAGTGACATGACCGAGCAGTGTTTTCCTTATGCGCTCCTGTGTGAGATCCATCAGCGAATCTGGATAAGATAAATTAATCAGAAGACAGTAGGCCTATTTTCCTACACTTGAGAGGAAGAAGGCTGATTTTGTCTTCTCATCTAGGCTGGACACGGTTCTACACCATAGTTCAATTCGTTCAAAATAATCCTCAATATCACGAGGGGATAAATGAATGTCCGAAGTTTCGAGAGGCATAGCATTCATTGTTATTAAAGACTGTCGCGACGCCAATGTAATGTTTCGCGAATAGATATAATTTAACGTGGGACCAGTAACCGGTATACCCGAATTGATCAGAACACAACGAATGGACAACAATTAAACTCTTGTATTAGAATTACGCGCCATATCAAAAGTGTAAACCTGAACCTCAATACTTAACATGAAAGTATATGTTCAATGACAATCATCACACGTATACACATATGGATATGTTAACATATACTGGAGGACTCCGGTCATACATATACATGTATATACATATATACTAATGATAATAATGCATAGTTCTGAATGCATGTATGGAAAGCACGCTGGGTTATGCGATACAAAACGACGAATAATTAAACAGCAAAACAAACGTGAAACCTGCTGCCAAAAAGAGCTAGTTCGAGAAAATAGTGATTCTAGTGTATAAAACTTTGGCGCAGGCAACATACGAACAGTCAGTTAGTTTGCTTCGCATAAATAGTCCGAAAAATGTGGTGTTACATGAATTTGCCTTTCATAAGGTTATGTGTGGGCCGATTTTCAAACACTTCTAGTACACTCGGGGGAGAACGTCCAAATAAAGTTCCGACGTTTCGTCATTAAGTGATGTAACTAGCACCGGGAAAATGCCCAAATAAGTCAGCTTTGGTGAGGCAGGGATGGAAATTTCAAAATCTACTGGGCAATTGGGCACATTTCAACAATCACTGGTAGCCAAAAAGATTTTAAAATCTCGCGAACTGTTCTGCCAAGGCGAGGTTTCGTGTACCCATCCGTCTTGGAGAAATCCCTCACATGGCGTATACTTATAAGATTAAGAAAAAGAATGCAATCTCACACGTCAAGTGAGAAAGAGTGGAGGTGACCATATTTACCATGATGAATATTGTGTACGCGACATTTTTCTGACAAAGACTTCATACGTTATTATTAATCTTGCTCTGGTCATTAAAATCTATAGCCCTATTAACTAGTTGTGATGGTATTTCGCGGTTTGCTCGGGGTTCACCCATGTTGAAACCGATCCAACAGAAACAAAACCCTGTCAGTTATCACTATCGACAATCGGTCGACAATGAAAAGCCAAAACTCGGCGCGTTGACTTCTTGTATTATTATTGACCCTGGAACATAGAGTGTCCACAGAGATACGTCAAGCTGGCGAGGCACAGAGCGAATTGTTTTGTTAGCCTCGAGCCGGGTGGTACAGAATGGGTAGCTTGACTAAAACAGAAGCAGGTTCAAAATCAAAATCATAGAAGATGTACAGATGAATGCGCTTATCGAAATGTTATTTATTTTGGTCGCTACACTCAGGAAACCGGAATATTGAGTCGACGATTAGGAAGACAACACGAAATTTGCGTGCTCCAACTATGGTTGATATACCGTCATTCTGGTAGAATTACTAATGAGCACCAAATTTATGTTTCTAGCATTCTGGTAATGCTCGCACCTGAATAAGCAGATGACAATGAACTAATGTTGGGCCACGAACAGTACATTGGGCGAGGAGTAAAGCAAATGCTGATTGATATGACGAACTGTTCCGAGCAAGCGGTTTTTGAGGGGAATTAGACAGCGGAAGCGGTTATCTACGTTATACGCAGTTGACGGCCAAACGATTCATGGACCATAAATGAAATGGTGGTCGCCGAATGACGTGTGGTGAACAAGGAGGATTGATCACAGAAAATGGACCGCAACGTCGCCATCGTCTTCCTCGAAGGGGTTATCGCGCGGGCTCTTTGGAAGGATGAAAATGAGATACTACTAGTGCTCAACAGTACCGAGTATGCGGAGGTGAAGAGGGACCGTCCGGTAATTTTGTTAAGGTTTGTTGCATCATTTTTGTACTGTTGAGCTTTGCTCTGTGTTAACTGGTGGCCCTACGTTTTGCTCTGTACCCATATAAATTACATCACTCATCCTTGTTCTTACACCATCTACTTTGACCATTTCCCTGACCCTCATTTAGTCCGAGTTCTGTAAACTTCTGATTGCCGGAATTAGACATTTTTTCCCGTACTTTCCCTTGAGTAACTTACGATTCCCGCCGGTTTTCGATGCATGNGTGTGGTGAACAAGGAGGATTGATCACAGAAAATGGACCGCAACGTCGCCATCGTCTTCCTCGAAGGGGTTATCGCGCGGGCTCTTTGGAAGGATGAAAATGAGATACTACTAGTGCTCAACAGTACCGAGTATGCGGAGGTGAAGAGGGACCGTCCGGTAATTTTGTTAAGGTTTGTTGCATCATTTTTGTACTGTTGAGCTTTGCTCTGTGTTAACTGGTGGCCCTACGCTTTGCTCTGTACCCATATAAATTACATCACTCATCCTTGTTCTTATACCATCTACTTTGACCATTTCCCTGACCCTCATTTAGTCCGAGTTCTGTAAACTTCTGATTACCGGAATTAGACATTTTTTCCCGTACTTTCCCTTGAGTAACTTACGATTCCCACCGGTTTTCGATGCATGAGCAGTCGTTTTATTCTGACCCGACCAATGACTATTAGTTTGAGTGAGCTCAACCCGTTTTATCGTCCACCATTGTTGATAGGTGCCTGGTTGTCGATTTGTTGTGCAGGCACTTTCTTTCTTTCAGTTCTGAGGGTTTTCACATTCGAGTACCGTATTGAATCCAGTTATTATGAGCGCCTTCCTGTTTACCGTTTTGAGGATAGATTATCTCTGTCGTTCAATATTGAGAGGCATTTACCAGATCAACAGATTACGCGTAACTCGTTGAATCGTAAGCGAACGATTCAATAGTACTCGACTTCCCCGTTATCTGCCCGAGACTTTTGCACCCTAACAAGGACGAACGCAATTCAGTCATGGAATTCCGGCATTCTGCAAGAATGACGGAGTGGGACATTGTTGAAGGTTTCACCGGTCCCAACTATTAGGACGTTACCAAGGCCGATCCTGCCTTCCGTGACCAGCGTTTTGCCACCGGACGATCAAGCATTTCTTTACCAGTGGAAGCTGCCACAATGTCCCATGAACCATTTTCCCTGTTGGACGAGAATTATTTGGATACCCATAACTACGGTGATGTCCCCCTTTCTATTATTGCTAATTCTTTGAAGTTAACGAACGATCCTTCCATGCCAAATGGTTTAAGTGATTCTAAAAAATTTCTTATTGATAGGGTCCCACCTGAACCGAATGCTGCTGAGCATGATTGTCGATTGTTTGGGCCCCAGAA
The DNA here is from genome assembly GCA_008508345.1 of Paragonimus westermani. Classification (NCBI taxonomy): domain Eukaryota; kingdom Metazoa; phylum Platyhelminthes; class Trematoda; order Plagiorchiida; family Troglotrematidae; genus Paragonimus; species Paragonimus westermani. The sequence continues at coordinate 122,963 of QNGE01000775.1, forward strand.
CGAAGTAGTGATGCGGCCCAGGGATAGCGATAAGGACGGTGGTAGCCCCACCGCAGAAGATGGAGAGTGTGCCCAAATCCAGAGCTGTTTTGTACGTTTTGTTTAATCGTGCTCCGATGAATGTTTCTAATGAAGTTTCTGATGATCTGTTGAAGAAAGATCTTATCTTGAAGGCTGAGGATCTGTAACTCTGACCTAGAGTGCTTGACCTACATGAGAGACAGGGTAGGGCAGCAAAATCTGAGCCCGTCTGGACAGCCGGTACAAAGTATGATACACTATGTCACCCTGGTCAATCGAGGGCCTCCGAAACAAACCCTTTTTGTTTAGAGCCTGTCAATTCGTTAGAGCAGGCCCTCAGACATTTGGTTTCCGTAGCCAGTCTTCCAAAAAGTGAGGTGGATAGTTTCGATGAGTCCCCGAAGAACTACTTCACCCTTCTCAAAAATTTTGAAGGTAACGTGGTAGACAAGTTATTCGACGAATGATCAAAGCTTTCGAATTTGTTGCATCATTGTCGTGTGAGGACGAAAGAGGCAATTAAGCACTGTGCACTCTTGCCAAA
>QNGE01000775.1:125323-227651 GCA_008508345.1 Paragonimus westermani
TTTTTTGAGACTGAATCGGTGAAATAAGCGAACTACCTATTTCTCTGTTGCGTGCGTGAAAGTTCCATAAACTGCAGTCGTTCCCTCTTTGACTACGTAATTCTTGCAGGAAACTTCACGTTCGTGCTACTGTTAAATTATTCGTTTATGTATGGTTTGCAAATATCCACAGTGATCGCGCGTAACCAAGCGTGCTTCTCACACATGCGTTGGGAAATATATATTATTTATATTATGCAAGCGGCAAGTAATGAGGTTTACATGGGTTCCAGATTAGTCGCTAGCGATTTTGATGAATTGCGTGGACCAGCCAACCAAATGAAAGGCTGTCAGGCGATGTTAATGGAGCTAGATTACGGCGCAGAGCTACACTGCACAACAAACCTCGTTAAAACAGTTGAGCGATTCCCTCACCATCTGCGGGAAAGATGGGCAGAAGTTGCCGAGGGTATAACTGAGTGCGGGAGGGAACGTAATTTTGGCGATGTGTTACGTTTTGTTGAGAGGAGTGCTAGTCAGTATGGTCAGCTGGCTGCTCGCTCAGAAAACAAGACGAGCAACTCACCATACTCTGGACATTCTGGAATCAGATGCTCGAGGTGCAACGTCGAAGTAGGTGTGCCTTATGAGAAGGTTAACTTGAAGTGCCTGGTTTGTAGGGGCAATCATGATATATTCGATTGTGATTGGTTCAGCGGTCAGTCTTTGGAGCAACGCAAAGCAATGCTGAGGAACACCGGACGCTGCTTTGTTTGCCCAAAAGCGAACTATGTGGCCAAATCTTGTAGAGTACATATGCGATGTGTGGTACCGGTTTGTGGTCGACGCTATCATACGTTAGTCCGTGGGGATAAGCCCGAACAGGGTAAGGAGGAAACGACAAAGTCATCCTTGTGCGGTGCTACGTCCAATGTAAACGGCGTTTGTCTAGGATTCGTCCCGATCAGGTTGATTGGCCAAAAAGCGTCGGTGACAACGCATATCCCTCTGGATAACGGGTTTGATACCACATTGCTCGATGAATCTATTGCAAGGACAAGCGGTGTGAAAGCACAGCCTGCAAGATGATGTTCCGTACTCTACACGGAACTTCTGTAACATCATGCGATGAGGCAGCGATTGAGTTGCAATCGCTGGATCAGGAGCATTCCATCACAGCCGATTCAGTTTATACAGTGAAACAGCTGCCACTGACTCAGGCTGACGTTGTCCGCTAATCAAAATTAGAGAGATGGACGCACCTGAAGGGTGTTCCATTCAAGAGTTTACCCAGAACCGGTGTGAGAAATTTGATAGGATGCGATGTCCCCGAAGCACACTGGGTGCTGGAGCAGAGACTGGGCGGCATCAATGAGCCTTATTTGAGTAAGACCATTTTCCATTGGAGCGTCCAAGGTCCTTGTCGCACCGAAGCCCGGAATGGACACTGTGTAAACCTTATTGGAGTACGTCCGGTATCGTTGGATGATCCGATCCGAAGGATGTATGAGTTTGATTACACTGACGGAAGCACTACGGAGAACCAAGAGCCTTCTATGGAGGACAAGCGAGCATTGCGTATGACTGATAGCAGTGTAATACCCAGGCATGGTCAATTTGCGGTGGGTTCACTGTGGAGACAAGATAGGTGGGTATTGCACAACAATAAGGAGATAAATGCAGCCGTTCTATCGTCCAAGCCAATGTACTTCCTTGTTCGTGAGTTGACTCCAATACGTAACGCTTTACTATCGACAGATTCTACAATAGTGTTGCAATACCTACAGAACGCCTCAGCGCGTTTGGCATCTTTCGTTACCAGTCGTGTAGGACTCATTCACGACCTTAATTTTGTCTCACAGTGGAGGCGTGTGCCTTCAGAATTAAATCCGGTCGATGTGGCGTCTGGGGGAGTGTCACAGGCCTTGACCAAGGAGATGAACCTCTGGTTACGGGGTCCCAGCTTGCTGTTGAACTCAGAACAGTGGCAGAAAATACCAACCTTGTGCTTGTTAAAGGAAGACTCCAAAATTAGGCGCATTCATGCGATTACCACAAAATCGGACCTAAATTTTATACTGGACCAGCTGGTAACGAGGTACTCAAGTTATTGCGAGCCATAGCTTGCTTATCACGCTACATTAACTTTGTGTCCGTGGTTATATCCACTAGACAAAGCGCGTCAATCAAAGTAGGAACCCTTCGTACGTGCGAAATCAATGCCATTTGTCTCCAACTAGTAAAGCTCGTGCAAGAGCGCGAGTTCTCCAAGGAAATCAGGGTCCTTAGATCGTCCACTGTAAATCATCGTAAGGTGGGTAGACTTAGCAGATTTTTGCCAGCGTTGATAGATGAAGCACTACATCTTGGCGGTAGAATCCGATCAGAAAATGGAGATGGTATGGAGCTCGTGATTATCCTTAGTCACGGTGCTGTCACAAGTCTTTCGATACGTCACCATCACGAGTCCGAAGGGAATATGGGTGCCCTCCATGTACTTGCAAGCATCAGAAGGCGGTTTTGGATTTTAAAAGTTATGGCGCCGATAAACGAGTGGAAAGTGGGTGCCATCACTGTGGAAATGTTTATGCTGAGCAGTGCACTCAAAAGATGACGCCATTTCCATCGATTCGAGCGTCGACGAACGGTTACTCTTGCAGGTACAGTGGGGTGTATTAGTTCGGCCCATTCAGGGTGCTTATAAGAAGAAGCGAGCTCAGACGGTATGGCTGCATATTTACCTGCGTACAGACTCGGGCCATTCACATCGAAATAGCCCATTCCATGTCTACGGACTCTTTTCTCATGGCCCTGGTGCGATTTTTGGGAAGGCAGGCAAGCCAGACGCCATGTACAGTGACAACAGTTCCAACTTTGTTGGAGCAGACTCGGAGCTAAAACGAAGGCTGCGACAACTGGACCAGTGTGTGTTGACAGATAGGTTATCGAATCAAGGAATTGATTGGTATTTTAATCCTCCGGGTGCAAGTCATCGGGGCAGGGCCTGGGAGAGAATGTTCCGAACAGTGAGACGAGTTCCATCATCGGTAACACAATAGCAGGTAATGAATGAAGAGTCACTTACAACCTACATGGTGGAAGTTGAACGAATCGTGAACGATAGGCCACTCGTGCCTGTTTATGATGATCCAGATAGTCCCCAGGTACTTCGTCCTAGTGATTTGCTGTTGTTGCGCTCGAATATACGCCTAGGTACAGATGAGGTTACATTGTGCGAACGTTACACCTAGGGCTGGAAAAAAGCCCAGCATTTATCTGGTGTATTTTGGAAACAATGATGGAGTGAATACCTACCCCAGCTGCAGGTTACACCTGAGTCGTTGAAAGCTTCGCTTGATCTTCAAGTAGGCGATGTAGTTCTCCTTCACGAAAGAGCCTCCAGAGATGTTTGGCCCTACGGTAGGATCACCGAAGGTGACGACGGACATGTATGCCAGGTGTCAATGAGAAGTTCAGATGACACTGTGAGACGGGACATCAGATCACTTTGTTTTTCAGAAGCGTCTGCACAGTAACACCAAGTTATTACGGATAAAGCAGTAGGTTCGGACCCTCTTGTCGAACCGATCGTTGCCGCTGTTCATATTGCACATGCATCGAAAACCGGCGGGAATCGTAAGTTACTCAAGGGAAAGTACGGGAAAAAATGTCTAATTCCGGCAATCAGAAGTTTACAGAACTCGGACTAAATGAGGGTCAGGGAAATGGTCAAAGTAGATGGTGTAAGAACAAGGATGAGTGATGTAATTTATATGGGTACAGAGCAAAACGTAGGGCCACCAGTTAACACAGAGCAAAGCTCAACAGTACAAAAATGATGCAACAAACCTTAACAAAATTACCGGACGGTCCCTCTTCACCTCCGCATACTCGGTACTGTTGAGCACTAGTAGTATCTCATTTTCATCCTTCCAAAGAGCCCGCGCGATAACCCCTTCGAGGAAGACGATGGCGACGTTGCGGTCCATTTTCTGTGATCAATCCTCCTTGTTCACCACACGTCATTCGGCGACCACCATATCATCCATGCGATTGTTGTCAATCGCAAGCGTCAACGTTTGAAGCTTGGCTCGCCTGCCGAGAATCAACTCAAATGTCTGGTGTGCGTCTCTGGTCTTCACTGTCCGAAAGACGCAGAATTCCGTACTCGGTTGCTGTGCAAGATCATACAAGATCCCACAACAACGCGTCAGACACCCCCCACCGAGTGCCATCGTCTCATCAGCCTCAAACACAACACCGCAATATTCGAATGCGGCATTGGCGCCGTACACGCGGTACGCTCCGACTCATTGGCACACGGTTTTGGCCGTGGTGCGCAAACCCAACACTTCTCAGGGCATCCCGGCCCTGGGTCACTTTCCTCAGGACTCAGCTCGCATCCTTTACACTCACACGCCCAAAAGCCACCTCTTTCCCCCTGTGGGCATGCGGCGCCTGGCACTTTTATCGTGGCTGTCCACTCAGACGCCACCGTTGTTCTCATTGTGGGCAACTGAGACAAAAGGACGACTTCTATCAACCCCTGCATATCGACAAGGATTCTTCCACCTGCAAGCGGCGGCACAAACTCAAGTTCAGTTCAAGATCCAGACCCAATTCTGTTGGCAAAATCCTGAGTCTGCCGACCAGCTCCAAAGTCAACGCTCGCGGTCAACGGAAGTTCGTGTCGGTCATGATAAATGACCTTTCAGTTCGTTACCATTTGGACACTGCGTCGGATATTACGATCATCTCAAAGAATCTTTTTAGAACGCTTGGCCGACCTCCAATTCGATGGACGTCTCAATGCGTCACCAGGGCCTGTGGCGGCCTCCTGCAATCGACCGTCGAATTGCGGCGTTGCGTCTTATTCTGAGACGCACCTCTTAATGGCTCCTGCCACACCTCTGGTTCTAATCTCAAGTTGCTCGGGCTTGACTGGATAGAACAACTTGACCTGGACGATCTTCCAATTCGAACATTATGCAACCAGGTGCGGCCCTTCGCTGTGCCATTCTACGCGCCAGCTGAAATCGTCCAGTGGTTCGCGCCAGTTTTTAAGGACCTTAGCAATCCTCCATCTATCTCCAGGAGTTCAACCCGTTTTCCGTCCGAAAAACCGGTACCATGCGCAGCTTCGGCACTCGTAGACGCAGAGCCCAAACGTCTTGAGGAACAGGGTGTGCTCATCCTTGTGTCGTTTTCCGCTTAGGCCGCTCCGATTATTGTGGTCAAAACAGCTAGTGGTTCAATTTTCGTTTGTGCTGATTTCTCAACTGGACTGAATTCTGGTTTGGAATCGAACTCCTATGTTTTTTGGGTACCAGACGATCTATACACAACCCTCAAAGGTGGAACTTGTTTCGCCAGACTGAATCTTGCTGACGCTTATCTACAAATCAAGGTCGCACCCGAGTCCCGTGATTTGGTCACTATCAACACCCACCATTGGTTATTTCTGTATACCAGACTGCCATTTTGTACCAAGACGGCCCCTGCAACATTACAGCAAGTGATATGTACGCTTCTCACTGGTCTCTCCGGAGCAGTTGCTCGCTTGGACGAAATCCTGATTGTCGGACGTACCTCAGAGGACTTGCAAATTTGAAGTCATGCCGTTCTGGAGCGTATTCAGGAATACGGGTTTCGATTACGACCGGAGAAATGTCAATCCGTTTTTCAATCTATAGAGTACCTGAGCTTCAGTTTTGATGCAGCTGGCCGTTATACCGACCCTGAGAACACCCAGAGATGCAGCCACCCAAGAATGTTCCTCCACTTCGTTCGTTGATCAGCTACTACGGGGCTTTTCTATCCTCCTTACAAAACGTCCGGGCCCCGCTCAGTCGTTTGCTGGAGAAAGACGCATCTTGACACTGGTCTACCGACCGTGAGACTACATTTGTTCAATTGAAATCGATGCTCAGCTCCAACCTGCTCCTGGCTCACTATGATCCCAAGCTGCCAATTGTCGTGGTAGCCGCCGCTTTTAAATCGGTGTTGATGCCGTCGCCCTCCATGTTTCCTGACGGATCGGAAGAAACGATTATGCATGCCTCCAGAACACCTACAGATGCTGAGAGGAACTGCGACTAGATAGAAAAGGAGGCTTTCGCATTGGTGTTTGCAGTGAAGCGGTTCCACAAGCTGACCTATGGTCGAGTGTTCACCCTACTAGCTGATTACAAGCCACTGGCGTCAGTCCACGGCTCAAAGGAGGCCATACCGGTGCATCCCGCTAACCGATTTCAACGCTAGGCCCCCATTTTGCTCGGCTATCACTTCATGATTCAGCACCGATGGACAGAGGATGTTGGACAAGCCGATGCTCTATTCCGCCTCGTCAGCAACCGTAGCGAGCTCCATGGGTGAGATATGCGCTCAGTAAGGCAACACTGTGTACGCAGAAAACGTGAACACCAAAGATTTGACTTCGATTAGTGGCCACGCAGGTTAAGTGTGAAGGCAATTGTGGGTATGTGCCGACGTGGAAGAAAACAAACGTAGAGGATCTTGTGGGGAAGTTTGGTGTCTGTGCGTGTCCACCGATGTTCAGGACTAAACCCGTCCAGTGTCGCAGTTCATTCAATCAAGGTTTATGAGACAAGCTGTGTGTACGTTTTATGGCCCTACTTTGAACCAAATCTGACATATCAACGCCCCTCCTAAAGAAGGAAGCATACGCTTGAATATTGGCTTCGGGATTTGGGCGGATCTTATTGGCAAATGCTTTCAACTCTTTGTACTACCCTGGCCTGTATGCGGCTGAGCAGTTTCATTCTTTAACTTGCCTTTTTGGCAAAAGTGCTACCGTCAGCGGATTGAGGGGATCAATATTGATGACCATCCCTAGACCAGTCTCTTTAGTTACCACCTGGTGGCTGGTGCCATCCCAGAATAAACGACACCCACATGGTTACTAAATCTCAACATACGGTATGCAACAACGTTGTGTAAAACAGCATTTCGAGCAAGCCATCGTCATTCGCTACAGTAAAGAACTATTATAAATGACGTACTCTGAAGAAGCGCATGAGTATTGAATCACCGCAGAGATACAGATCAAGAAATACCAGCCGAGACTCATAATTGACGTTGCTTAGGCTCGCAATTACCTTTGTAGCCGCGCGCTGGACACGTTCAACGGCTACTATTTTCTTTTTGATGCCACTATGCACGACCTGATTTGCATACCCGAGAAGCGGCCTTATATAAACCCCGTGAAGCATTTGAAACGCTTTCTTGCTTATGTGGGTTCAAAGTACGCCTAATCATCCTAAGAGCGGTGAATCCTTTTCTTGCTGCCATCTCACCGTGATGCGTAAAGAGCGTGTTGGAAAAAAACCAGATGCCCGGATCTTTCTTCACCTCAGCTTGCATGATATCCAGTGTGCTACACGCACTACTTTTGTATAACAGGCAGTTACGTTGTGAGTAGAATACTATTCACAAGTAGTGTATTACCCACAGGCGACGTTCAGGAACAAAAGGACAAGCCCCGAACACGACGGACAAAAAGAGACTATCGAAACAGTGTGTACATGATGTGTGAGAACTTTCACCAGGGCGAATGACCACGTACTGTCACCCAATGTATGTGAGTGCATGTCCGTCGTGCAAATGAGTGTACACGTTTGTGGTTTAGTTTTTGACATGACCTTTACGGAAGTTTGCGCAATAAACCAATTTGTTGGCCAAGCGTCTTTTGCGGACACAACACTACGAACCATGAAACCATTGCCGGAATCTTCACCGAGTTACATGTGAGCAAATTTATTGTCATTTATTGGGAGGCTTCAATCGTCCGACTAGTGCTTGATTGCGTTAAGATAGGTCTTTAGTGCACTGAGATCAGTGGCATTCCAGATTTTTAGTTTTTCGGCGTACAATAGGGCTTTACTGGAAATATTGTCCGGATGGTCTTTGATGTGAATGGAGGATAGCCAAATCTTAGCACTGACCTTTGGGGAACACTCCTAGAAGTGAAACAGGGAGACGAAAGATTTGATCCGGTATTTACCCTAAGTTCCACTTTCAAGAAAAGAAGCGCTCAAGCAAAGAATCTCTTCTCGAATACCATTGTCTTCCAACTTGTTCTTCAATGGGCCATGTGGGACAGGGCTGAAGCTTGAGCGGAATGAAAGAAGATGGCATCTGTGAGGAAACCATTATCTGTGGCCTCCGTCGGATTATCCATGATAATAAGCATGTTTGCTATGCATGGTCGATTAGGGAGGAAGCCAAGCTGGCTGAAAGAGAAGGGATGATTTGATAAGAAGTGAGTGAGAATGGCAGGCCCAAGCAGACGCTCCATTATCATTCACAGAATGCTAGTAAGACTGATCGGTCGATAGATGGTCGGAGAATGCCAGTCGCCGACTCCAAATATGGATAGGACAGTCGTCTCTTCCTATGCGCTAGAAAGAATGTCAGTCTTGCGTGTTTGCCTAAACAGCTTATAAAAGGGTTCTGCCAGACTAGCGGCTACTTCCTTGAGTATTCTGGGATGGATCCTGTTGAGATCTGTTGTACTGTATGGAGTAACCTTGAAGGAAAAGTCATCAACACCCGGCACAGAAAACTGGGTGATAACGAGTCACTGTCTGAAGTTCTGCAGCGATAAGACAAGATGCCCACTCGGTGTACCAAGTTTTAGGCTGCCAAGCAGTACTCCTTGAATAACTCGATCACAACAAGGGAGCCAGATAGAGTCTCCCTGCCGGGCAACCGCGAAGAAGGTAATAAAAGTTTGTTCTTTCTTGGTCGCCGCACATGATTAAATAAGACCACTGTTCCCGCGTGCTCTAAGGAGGATCCTTTTTGTACGAGCTTGGTGGGTTTGCCTGCTTTTCGCCTACACATGTTCCAAACAATGTGAAGCGCTTTTAGATCCTCTGGATTTCCCGCAAACCTGTGCTTCGCAAATGAATGAGGACGGTCATCGAGAACATGACGTATTCAGCGCGGAACAAGCGGCCGATAAGAAAAAATGCACAGTTTGGGTTGTACGAAGATCTTTCTGAATTTTGCCTTGAAACGTACGGTGGTTCTGGTCCACCAAGACAGAGGCAAAGGAAACTAACCTATGTAGGTTCTCAAGCCGTTAAATTCAGACTTATTAATGTTTCAAAATTTAGACCTTCTGGCCAGCGGTTGTAACCGGTAACAGGCAAGTTCAAAGACTGGCGAAGTGGTCACTGTGTTCAAGTGGCGGCATGATGATCGCTCTATCTACCAGGTGGCTCTCGTTATTGATGACTAGGTCAAGCAGAGAGGACATCTGATCAAAACGATGTCCCTTCGAGGCAGACGAAATAATGTACTATCACACTTTTTGAACTCAATCAGTGAAAGAAGCGAACTATCTGTTTTTCCGTTGCGTGCTTCAAAGTTTCGTAAAATACAATCATTTTCTTCCAGATTATACCCCCCTTGTTAGCAGACTTCACGGTTGTAGTACCATTCATTCGTTTGTTGTTTTGCACCGGCTATAATTGTCTGCAATGATCGTCCATATCCAACTGAACTTCTTACATGTACGTTAGGGACGTTACAGTATTATTACTGTTATATTATCATTCCGCTTGCGCTTTTTTGGTCCAACGCTTGAAACACCGTGGTAGAACACCGAAACCGTTTCAGCCGGATCTGCCGCCCCAAGCTAGTGCACGCAACGACATAACCAAGTCGCCTTCCAGTTCCCTCGATCATAACGCGCTTCCTGATGGAGGGTGTTTGCTTCCTCTCTGCCGTGCTTCTGACTTTCAATCTTCTGGGCCTCTGGCCGATGTATTCAGCCGTGCACTGTGTGTAGTTTAACCTGTGGACACAGTTGGTATGTTCATGCGGTTGGATCAGGTTTTCCGATTCCACCAGTTAACGTTGTAAAATGCTGTCAAGTCGACAGAACGTACCGGTTCCCAAAAGTGTTGAAATTTTTCAACCACTTCAGGCCAACCCGTTTAATGAGGTCCAAGTTTTTCCACCTTCCTAGCCCCAGTGTGGTTGCATACTTGTCAGTCGACGGTTGTGTCGACTTATGGGCTAATAACGTTGCCACTTAAAGGATGAATTCTTGTTCGTAGTTGGCGTGGAAAACTTTTGACTTTGTTATGGTAGGCATCATCTAATGAGGCAACCAAAACGCATCACGTCAAATCGATCGTTTGGCCCAGCTGGGATGGTGTGGCAGTGTGCGGTAGTGTGTTTCAACTCAGTCTGTCGGGTTGCATCTGCGCGGTCGAACGGCTACGCGCCATCTGACTTGGGTTCTGTTGAGTTGCTTTCTGACGATTCCTGTAAAGGGATTTGTTTTGACGCCGTCACTGCCATATACGACCGTTTAATTCGAATCGTTTTTCCGAAGGAACGATATTACCACGTCCCTTGTCCTTCTCGTTCTGAACAAAACGAATGTGACGGTAGCCGACGAGACCACCCAGTGTACCCAGCACATCTGTTACGCGCCGAATATCACCAGACATATATAAATATTTACCCGTGAACGTTTCAGTAGGCCTCCGATGGCCTTCGCTTGTGTCTGTTCTAAACACTTTGTGAACCGTTGCACGATTGAAAATTTCGTGCATGTCACCGCCATCATTTAGTTGTAATCCTGTTCAGCGTCTATCTGTGGTAAATTCCATTGTTCCGGTCCGTGTTGGTCTTACCGCACGCTTGCGTAACTGTGCTCGCTGATTCAGTCTGCTCCAGTGAGATGTTCAACAGCCAACGCGGTCTTACTGGCCCATATCGACCCCAACACTTTCGACGTGCTGCATTCGGTGCAGTGACCTAGTATCTGGTTTATTTTATACTTCACTTGGCAAATGCCCGAAGACTCCGGTTTTATCAGCCATTTCTCGAACATCTTGCCTGCGATGTCTCTCTCGCAATCACAAGCAGCACGATCCCCTTCCGGACAAAACCCTCTCAAAAGCCAAACCACTAACGCTCGTCACAACATCACTCGTCGATAGGCTATTCCCATGCAAAACTAGGTACATCAGCATTTACATCAGGCTCCTGACACAGACTTTCCACGGGGAGTACCGATGTATCCTGCGTTTTATTTCCGCCACAGGTCCGACCTTATCTGCCGTTCATCTACAAGACTGCACTATCTGTCAAGGTACACCTTGGCTGGCATCGGACCCAGCGATGTCGTAAGTACTATTCAACACTGACAGTGCAAGAAGAACACAACTTCTATCCAGGGCCTCGCTGCACGGCCAATCTTGTTTGCACATTCGTGCATAAACACCTTCGATATTCACCGCTCATTGGTGTTTGCAGCATCACATCAAACGCTTTGTCATGCCACGTGAGACAGCTTTCGCAAGATCACAAGGAACCAATCATCTTGTTAGGAAGAACCACGTACGTCTGCAAGCTGATAGCAGTGCTCACTGAGAGATCATCCTGATGAGGCCGCTGGTATCAAACCTACGACATCCACCCATGTGTAATCAAACTGCTCGAGAAAAGTTGACAATTCACACATCGTGTACTGGTCCCAAACTTTATAACTGATACACTTGTCGGTTTACGCCTACGTGCGTCCATCTAATCAGATTTGAGTTGGCCATTCTTCAGAGTTTTACGTCGGGTGTCAAACCTTGCAATGCATACCTACGGGAACTTAACCAACGTCACCATGGCACGAAAAATCACTTTGTCTAAAAAGCTCAAAATACTAACAAACTGTTGGAAGACCGACAAACCGTTCAAAATGTGGCACAGGTTCAACTCCAATCAGAACTGTCGCGTGTTCCTTTCGGGCTGTTAGCTCCCCGTATGTTCGTCTATATTTTGAGGATTTTGAAACCCTTAACATGTTTGCCGACCCTGCGAAGTGCTCGCTGGGGGGCCGATCGAAGGAAACTTCCTCAAGCTCTCGTCTTCTAGCTTACAATAAAAGTTTTATTCTGACCTCATTTGTATAACTTTCACCTCGATAATCTCTCGTCATGTATGAGCCTGGTAGCTCAGAAGGAGGCATAGCGATGCCACTTACGTTGAGTTCTTCTTAGCGCTGAACTGGCACGCGCTGAGTGCACTGTTGTGAACTAAACCAATTGGCAAATTGGCCCGGGAACACCCCACGTACCCTCTACTCTGCACCTCACATATATGCATTTACTAGACTTTATAACATATTATCACCGGTTTGCTTCGCGACTACCCTCTTCTCATGGAGGCTTACCACTCCACGGCCATTACTCATGTCAGCGCAGGCTGTCGTCCATAGTTTCACGCGTATGACGGCGGCCTCGGAGTTATGCAACTTTCTTAGATACGTTACTATATTCGTCAACTCAGCGGTCCACCCCGCAGTTTCCACTACCTACACATCAGGCTAGTCCCACTTCACGCTGGCTCAGTGAAGGAAGGATTAGAACCTTGCGGTCTTAAGCCTGCTGTGTATGTGCTTGTGGCATTGAGGGTGTCACCAACAAAGTAGCAAGGGGTAGTCCACAAGTCCACACCTCCGGTTACATGATCGAATGTTGTCCTATGTGTATGGCCCACAGACCTTGTGGGTTACCTGGAGATTCCGGTTGTAATATTGCTTTTCAGCCTTTCCGTTCCATATGCACGATTATGTGTACGTTTTTTGTGAGCTCGGTACAATCTCAGCACCACTTTTTTTATTCGTGCAAGTGATTGCATGCAGCGAACGCCTGCCTTCTACCTAACGACTCGTCCACCACTTTATCCGTTAAAGTCATATAATCTGTACCTGTTCGAGCATTGTTTGAACTACTTTAATGTTCTAAGCTCCTTCTGCTCTCCACGCTTTTGAGTGCCGTCGAGTGGGCTGATACCTTCTTCGCGTCTTTATTCTTCCTTTACTTGATCGACGCCGACGTCTGTTATCATATTTTCAAATGTTACCGGAAATACAAGGTTTGATTCCGAACACCAAAGCGTCGCTTTGGCGCGATTCCTGTCGGGGCAACATTTTGACTGCTCTTCAGAAGGGCCGTCGTGAGGTGTTAGTGGATGGGGTCTAAGCGTAAATCCATTCTTCCGCTACGCGTACGCCTTCGGACGACTCCATGACGACCTGCCCGAATTAAGACCGCCACTCTGTTTGCTACTGATTCCGCGGTCGATTAGTCACTTTGTTTTCTACACCTACCTGATGCGGTGCATTTTCATCGACAAGTCAGTGAATTTTAACTGATATAATCGATGAAATGTCTGCAAGGTGCCCCTTGTTTCTCTGTTGAATATTCATCGGGAGGTGAGATTTTTCAACATCGCTAATCGTCTTGTGGCGACTAGTAGCGGGAGCCACGACCCCATCTGTTGATTTCATCGGGGTTTGTTGCATTATGCATGCGATTACTGTGCTCGCTTCGGTTACTATTGAAAGATGGCTCTATGTTCTGTCATCAAATTCTAGTAAACTACTTCGACGATCTTTATTCTTAATTCAACTATTATCGACGTTCCCCTTGTTGTTATTCGAACTGGGCCATGATAATTTCTAAACGCAAAATTTGGCTCTATCCTTGCAACTTTTCTCTCGCGCTATTGATGATTTCCTATTTATCGATGCGCGAACGGTTGTTCTGCTCCGACCCAACCGACGGCCACTTATTTGAGTGGGTTCAAGTCCGTTTTGTCGTCCTTCATTACTGAGCGGTGCCTAGTTGTCTAGTTTGTTGTACGGACACATTCTTTGTCCACTTTCAGAGTACGTTCCACACTCAGGACGATGGAGTAATTTATTTGTATTTTGATTCAATTTGTACTGTATTAAATTATGTTTCCAAGAGTGCTTGTACATTATCCGTTCCATGGATAGTTGATCTCTGCCGTTGGACAATGGGAAGATACTTACTGGATTATGAGATTGGACGAAACTCGGTGCGAGCTTAAATCTTTGAAGAACGATTGGGTAATATCGGTTCATACTAATTTCTCTCGTACTAGAAGAACTGGAGTTACTCCGTGGTCCTGTGTGGAGAGGTAACATATGAACCACAAATAAATTAATTTTTCCCAATGTTATACGACAAATCATTTGGGCTGGCTAACATTTTCAACCATCTTGCTCAATCATGCCTTTTACTGGCATTATCCAAAATAATTGGCCATTAGCGCACTTCATCTTTTGACTTCACTGACAGCGACATCCTGAGATCTCGGTGGGCTGCATGCCCTCCAGTGATGTTGTTCCTCCTGCAAGCAAAATTTCGTGGTCTGGTTTATGCTGGTGATCTCTATGACTCCCAACGACTCACAGCCATCTTAACCAGTATAGGCGGGATGGATATTCGCTCCTCAATGTGAGCTGTGTCTTGATTCGCAAAAAGGTAGGTCATTAGTTCATGGCTGAGTAGAGCCTGATATTTATCTCGCCACCGAAAACAGAGTGTGCAGCATTATCTTTTCAATGTGGCCATGTTCGCCTATCTCATCCTGATACGGTTAGCTAAATGGCCACGCAGGCCGAGTTTCTTCCACGGGAAAAAGCAAACACATCTGGCTTCAGGACCTCTTCGGTTGCCGTACATAAGGACTATCGCATAAACGGGAGACTCATAGGACATCACTGGTACGGCACGAACCAAGCTGAGTTCAACAGTGGCTAGCCCGAGGTTCCCTCTTCATTTATGAATTTTTTCTGACGACCTGTGCCTGACAATGCACACAGTATCCCCCAGTCTAGCATCAGGGCCAAAGCCAGACTCATATCTGTTAGATATGGTTGGCACAGTATGCAAAAGGACGTCAGAACCAGGGTTGGTACTTGGTGAACCCGTGAAGAGAGTAAAATCAGCCCTATTCGCTTTAATCAGAATCAAAGGGATTTTCACAGTGTCCTTCAGAGGAGCTCTGCATAACGCTTTAAATAGTCCACTAACAGACCTGCGGTATGATCTGTGAAGTTATTTCGAGACTAATTATCGCGTTTTGCACCAGGTTATTTGGAAAGTCTACATGATGTAGGCTGTCTGAATGTTTGTCCGCATGTCACGTGACAGGATGGAACGGATTGGCCGAAGCGTGCGACTCCGTGTTTTAGTTTAGTGATGGCTGGTTTTTAACCGCTGTGGCTTACCTTCTATATGAGTGCAATTTGTAATATTATGCGAGGTCAGCGGTAACTTTTGTCCAATGAACATCCACGCTCTGTTCTCAGAGGCCTACTTGCGTATCCATTACGGTCATCTAAGAAACCGACTTACGCGTCGAGTACTAGAACATACCATCGCACAGTGATTCACTAAGAAATTTACCGACCTGTACATTAGCTGTCATTCACTTGGGGTCCCTGTCGCAGGCGACTATTCCGATTCACACTTCCCAGTACAAGATGGACAAGCACGTTAAATATGCGTAAAGAACTTCCTGGATCCGCAACGAATATATCAAATTCACCGAAATTCATAAACCTCTGTTCAACAAGATTTACACCGTCAAGAATT
The DNA here is from genome assembly GCA_008508345.1 of Paragonimus westermani. Classification (NCBI taxonomy): domain Eukaryota; kingdom Metazoa; phylum Platyhelminthes; class Trematoda; order Plagiorchiida; family Troglotrematidae; genus Paragonimus; species Paragonimus westermani. The sequence continues at coordinate 140,749 of QNGE01000775.1, forward strand.
TGCTGAGTGGAGCAACGTGGGCAAATGATTATATTGTGTCCATAGATGCCACTGCATGTCAGTTGGAAACGCTTTGCAGCAGTCAGTCAGGAAGTATGTGTTCCTCAGGTTGCCTTGGTCAGAGGAGGCTATCGACTGACTGAAACGAAGCATTCGCAAACTCATGCACTTCGGGCGCGCCTTGGGATTAGTTTCAGCCGAAGGGTACTGATCAGGCTAGCATTCCCTGGAAGGCTTGGTTTGGAAAGAAACTCCAAAGCAAATTACACCCACCCCTTCAATATATCGGTCGAAGAAACTTTCATCAAATATCGTCACAGATTGGGGCTTATACTAATCTAGCACTGGAGTAATTGGGGCTACTGGCATCCAATCACAGGCAGTGGTCCAGTAGCCAAGTTACACAGACAAAGGTTCAACGTTTCGCCGCCGCACAGCAGTGTAGATGGAACCATTGGGCGGTAGACATAGAGGTTGTTGCTCGGCTTCATGCTATAATACGTATAGACTTGAGAATAACACTAGTCTACAACACGCGAGCGGTCAACTTGCGGTCTGCGGACTGATCGGTGGACAAGATACTATCCAAGTATTAAAAATTCGCGCAACCGCCGACGACCAAATTGTCAACGCGAATCCAAGGTACAGATGCACAGAGAGCACCTCTGCCATGGGGAGGATGAAATAAAGCGAGCGCTATTCGTCCGGCAATCTACTTCCGCGCCATCCTCTCTCGAGTCTTCAGGAGCGATCGTCACCATGGTGGTCAAATGTAAGCTAAATGGGGTAGGGGATAGCACGAACTTGTCTATGCTAGCAACAATACCGGAGACATAACATGTCGATCCACACGATTTTACCTCCACCCTGATGCCCACATGTGACGATCCAGTCAAACTGCCGAGCTTACCTGGTCATCTAAACTCACTGAGCACCGTCCATAAGGCCTCGTGGCTCACGGAATCGGAGGCCTTGGTAAAGTCCACGAAGAGAGCCTACAGGGCTGGTGTCGTTCCCGGCACTTTTCCTGGAGTTCTCAAACAGCAAACATCAGGTTGATCGTACTGCGACTCGCTTGGAACCCACATTACTCCTCAGGAACACCTGTCCTCGAGGCTTTCGTATCAATAAGGTTCAGAAGAATTCTGGCAAACACCTCGCCCGCGCATCTCAGAAGACTGAATGCGATAGCTGTTGGGACACTGCTTGCACCCATTACCTTTGAACAAGGGCAAGATAAAGACATCCTTGGGCATTTGTGAAATTCCCCTTGTCTCCAGAAGGAGTAAGCCAGCTGGAGCAGAAAGCGTTCCAACGCCGGTCTGCCATTCTTTGGGATGTCATCTGGTGGTCCATCCTAGCCTGGAGCCCTTCCGCTGCGCAATTGACCAATCGATTCCTGCAACCCTAGCAAATCCGGAGAGAAAGCGAGTGAAGGTTTGATGGCCTGTTGCGGCAGACTGCCCATATTCACCCAGTCACTGCTAAGAGGGCGGTTCAGGGGGATTCCAGAGTATTTGCGCCAAAATTCCATGGTACCCTCTTGCTGATTGTGCGAAAGCCCACCAGTAAACTGGACCGATGGAACAAAACCGTCTCGAACGAATAGTGGAAATCCTTGTTTTCGGCGACCGGCGTATCCCCGCAAGCGCTCACCCTGATTCCTCCACCAAGTGTCCTCAATTTTGCGACCAGACTCAGCCAGTTGATGGGAGATGCTCCACAAAGTGGCCTCTTTCGCTTCGCTGTCTGGGTCCACTGTGGGGGTGACAAACGCGGTATTCTCCTCTCGTGCCACCCTAAAGATGACCCCATTGTTGTCGTCAGAAAGGTTCGGACGTTTCTGACGCTGCACATCCATCGTCTCGGCGGCTACTGGCGTGAACCCTTCCTTGATTGTTTGCCACATGCCATTGGGGGTAGTGGATATGGTAGCAACTGCAAGTTGGAAAACATTCTTCGTCTCGCAGTTGTCCAATCGTCTGATATCCACCTTTTGCGGTTGTCTTGGAGAGCTACATCAAACAGGCTTGCCTGCACGGATGAGCAAATTTGTACCGACCAGTCCATGGTCTGTGCAACACTCACCGCCACGCATCACCCGCGTGATACGCACGTTCACGTAATCAAGCAAATGGTGATGACTACTTTGTGGGTGAGTTCACGTCAAGATATCACTTGCCTACAGCTGGAATAGGGAGATCGTTACAGCCAGCTCGTAAGTAGCACACAGGTGGAGCAGACGATCAACGTTCTCGTTCACTGAACCGACGTCGTTGGGTCAGAGGACTCCCGGCCAGACTACCGAGTTGTGCCCAACTCGAGCGTTCGAGTCACTCCGAACAAATAGTCGGCCACTCACTGTCTGTACCGTAAGGCAGCGGGTGATGCAAACGCACGCGCAACAGCATCGACCACCCATAACAGGCCCGACGGTTACATCCCAAGAGATTCAGCGCACTCACAGGGGATCAGCAGTGTTACACAGAAAAACCTTTGAAATACCCGCAAAATCAATCCGGGCGAAGACAGATATCTGGCCAAACCAAACCACAGCACATGGCTGTCAACCAAAACGAACGCATTTGCTTCTCGCCTCGCTGCTCTCCTTTGGCTAATCTGACATGGTTGGACCTGCGATGACCGAAGCCGCAGTTATCACAGCTCACCGGATGAACACAGAACACAAGCCCGACCACCATGCTAATACAGCAGAAAAGGTCGGGACACACACTGGTGTACACGCAGAGAAACCCCGAACCAAATACACAGCGATGGAAAGATGATTCACGCAGCCGCTCTTCCCAGTAACCTGAAAGCCATTCGGCCTCATCCGACGCAGACTTACGTAACTTAGACGGTCAAACGAACGCCGCTAGTTGTGCTACAACACAAAAAACAATTAGACATCGCTTACCTCGCCAACTACAGTCACACCGTCACATAGCCGGAACTCTGACTCGCTCAAAGCGCACACTTTGGCCTCTCCTTCTGCAAGAAGAGGCAACGATCGAACAAAAACTAACTTTCCCGTCTCCATCAACACCACCCTAATAGTCCGTCGACCGGTGCGCCTAGTCGACAATCCACCTGAAATGGACCATCTGTGGCAAAACGCACGCAAATAACACGAGAAACGACCGTGCAGCCCGGACGTAATTCAGGCACGCATGACAACGCCCAAGATATAACCCAACTGCACGAAACCCGCCTCCACTAAGCCGGCCGCCATAGTCCAACCATACTGACCGTGAAATTCGACTGCTCAACATGAGAGACACGCTCGCGTCTTTCCTAATCACGCGAACGAAAATCATCAATTCCCAGACGCGTCTGAAACAGAAGAATGCAACAAACATATACGAACACTTATTCAATGCATCCAATATTGTCACTGTTTAGGGTAAAACTAACTGAACACCTAGGAATTTGAAGCTACTGGTACCCAACCACATGCGTAACTTGTAAGTGGTCACGACTCGTCTTGGCTGCCACGAACACCGACATCTGACTTTCACCATTCCCTTGAGACTTCCGAACTTCCCTAGCCGATGCGCTCCGGAAGTTCACACAACAAAATATCACAAGTCGGCTGGCCGAGGCAGTATGCTCCTCCACGTCTTCAAAGAGTGTGTTGACCCTTCGGCAGCCCCATCACACTTACCATTCAATCACTCGTTAGTAGTGGATAGGATCTCAGAGGAATGGAAGCGTCGTCACGTGACGTCAATTCACAAAAGTGGGGACTGTGGTAATGCGGTAAACTATCTTCCTACTGTGGTGCTCATGATTATACCAAGCGTCCTAGAAAGCTCAGCAGACTAACATGTTTGACATCACTTGTAGGCACCCAATTTCTTCGCCCCCGAGCAACATGGGTTTGGGTCAGGTTAGTCGTGCACCACTGACCTTCTGCATGTATGCTATTCTTGGACGAAGGGGGCGGATTTCGGCCAGGGCTTTGACACCGTATACCTGGACTTCACAAAAGCAATAAACGCGATCAGCCACAAACTTCCTGTAGCTGAGACTGAGTCCTGCGGAGTTGTCTGAAGACCGTTGGATTGACTAAGGGACTACCTGTTCGATCAATCGTATGGCGTCAGATTCGGCGGTGAACACTCCAGTTGTCACCCAGCACCAGGAGGTGTACCACAGGACTCATGCTAGGCTCATCACTGTTCCTTATATTAATCAAAGACGTCTCTCCCGCTACACATTGTGAATAGTCGACATTCGCTTCGCCGAGTGGGAATTCACTTCAGTCACATCTCAACAGACGTTTTGAATGGTCGGGGGAAGACCAGGTGCAAAACAATCTAGACAATTTCGTGTTTACCCACGATCTTCAAGGTACCGTAAGAGCGTGTTACGTGGCTGATTAACCCATTCCATTGATATCGCAACGGCGCACCCTCGGAGAAGTGAAACATGAAAACTGAAGGATTCCTTGCAGAACGTCCACGCTGGTACGTACGGCCAATGACGTGTTGCATTCAGCCGGAAGAAACCTGAATTATATGCACCAGATCCACTTTATCATTTTTTTCGTAGCCCAGTGAGGTTACGACTGAAAAAAACTCACAAGCCTGCTCACTTCACCTGTTGCAGCGCTTGGAGCTACTTGAACAAGTTCAGGGACGGGCCACGAAACAAGTACGGCTGCAGAAGCAAAGTAGCCAAAAGTGGTGAGCTTTGAGCACTGTCTCGTTTGGGAAGATTTGACGGTGGTCCAAGAGAGTTTACCCGAATCCATCCACCCATGAACTTATCTGCTGCGACCAAGCGGTAAAACTAACCGCAGGGAAGATTTGTCGAAGCCTGGCGGAAAAGGCGATGAGGTGTTTTGTGTGGGCTTCTCTTTTACTGCGCTGGCTGCTTGCCATAAGAACTCCCTGCCGGAGGATATGGTTACACGGTAGATTTGCCAGACTATTTTGAGCGCCAGTTAAAGCATCACTTCGGGCCATAAATCTTAATCGTTCCTCAGGCGTACTAGATGTAATATGTAGTATCAGGCATGAGCGCTGAGCAGTTAATTAGTAATGATCGTGGCACTTAACTGTACGCATGTAGTGAGTAATTCGGCACTCGATTGACAGCCGTCAGCTAGCAGGTAAAAGCGCCCTTCTTGACGGGCATTTGAAACGTAGTCTCAAAGAACATTCAACCAAAAGAATGCGGTAGAAGTTGGAAGCAAACCAAACGCGTCAGGCGATGTTAGGAAATAAGACCTGTAGTTGGCCCTGGCCTAGTCTGGAATCAACGGCAGCAACCAATAGGAGAGAATAAAAGTATGCAAGTTTGGCTCCAGCTTATTTGGCAGCATCAGAAATTACACCGAATATAGAGTGTGTAAAACCTGCGGGCGTGTAAAATAATGCTGCGACGAGTGCGGGTGAAACGACCCTGAAGAACAGAGCAACGGATGATTCGTTAGGAAAAAGACGAGCATTTGCTGTGTACAACAAGTTACGCGGCTGAGCCAGATGGCACTCAGTTCGTGCGAGTTCATCTATGGCAAGTAAACGCAGAAGTATGCGTACGAAACAGGCGGTAGAAAGAGTACGTTTGTAGCTGACGACCTCGGGAGAATTATACTAACGTCGGTCACTACAAACACGTAATCCCACCACCGAAACACACGGTCAGTCCTGTTCCCTCAATTCGTACTTCTCCCATTCTCACGCAAACTGGACAATAACTGCACTGTAATAATAATGATGTATTTCTTGACGCATCTGTGAGAAGTGGGTTCAGCTGAGCGTGCTCAATGCACATGCTGTGAAGGGTTACTCGTAAATACATACCATACGGTTTCCTTAGCAAACGCTCTTGTATGACATGTCAGCTGGAATTCTTGAACCATATATCGACGTCCGTCGATGATGGAAGTGCGGTAATTATCATACTCTTGGACATGCAAAAGGCATTCGATCGTGTGCCTCATAAGCGCCTCTTGATCAAAATAGCATCTTTTGGCATACAAGATCCCTTGTATAGCTGGCTGTCGTCATACCTCGAAGGTCGCACTCAAACAGTCAAAATAGGAGAACACTATTCAACACCAAAACCAGTAACTAGTGGGGTGGTCCAAGGAAGCGTTCTGGGTCCGTTGCTCTTCTTAATGTACATAAATGATCTGTGCGACGTTATTACACATGGCAAGCCCTTTCTGTTTGCTGACGATATCAAAATCGTTTACACATTCCGCCAGGGCAGTAGTATCAATTTCTGTCTACAAGATATACGACAGGACCTAGCCTCCTTGCAGTTGTGGTGCAGAACATGGCTGATGTCGTTCTCAGCAGACAAATCGAACATCCTCACTTATGGTTGTAAAATACCCAATGGCTCCATCTCACTAAATGGTTGTAATATTGACACAGCCACTTCGGTCAGAGATCTTGGAATACGGTACTCAAACTCCTTCAATTTCTCTGAACAAGTATGCTTCCAGGTAGCAAAAACTAAAAGAACAATAGGCTGCATCAAAAAGGCGTTCAACCTACCAGCTGCGAAGCTGACGCTCTACAAAATGTGTGCTCGGCCTCAACTCGAGTATTGCACCTTCATTTACTGCCACCTACGCAAGTCCGACAGGCTTGTGTTAGAAAACCTTCAACGATCGTTTACCAAAAGCTTATCAGGATATTCCTCTTCGCTCACCTATAGACAACGTTGTGGAAAACTTGGCATTGATCCACTTTGGCTGCGTAGACTAAAGTTGAACTTGACGCTGCTGTATAAACTCATACATTCGGATGCGATTACTTCAGCGATCACCGTACGCTTACAACACAGCCCTCCATATAGTCTAAGAAATAAGGATTTCACCTTACCAACCCCGATATCCCGGAAGAATATACGTGCAAACTTCTTCCTTGTAAAGTATTCCTACATTTGGAATAAACTCCCAAGTGAGGTCAGAGCCAGTAACAACATTCAGCGTTTTAAAAAGGGTTTGGACAGCTATCTTACGTTAACAAACACGATGTCCATCTTCAAACTCTCTGTATCACCTGACGACCTTTTTGAGTGTGGTCCGAAAAACATTTAGTCGTCAGATGCGTAATACGCAGACAATCAATCTGCTGTCTAACGCCTGTCGAGAACAGCCCACTTGAAACGGTTTGTTATATGGCTTACTCACAAGATCATTTAGCACTTGGCCTTTGACACCCAACATTATTTTAATGACGTGTTTACTCATGTATATGCAATGCCCAAATTGCTATGAAATGTGCACTGGGCACTTAATAATAAGTCCAACAGAACGATGTCATGTGATATTTAGTTGTCACGCACATTTCATGCGGCCCTCCAAACCGTCGACTCAATTACCCGTTTACCCGGATAAATCTCGAGTGCATAGTAAAATACCACAACAAACAATAGATAGGGTTATATATTCCAGTTATCATAGCAAAAATAATAATATCGAACGAGTTCTTTGTCAAAAATTCCCCATATATATTGCCTGTCGTAGTAAATGTTATAACCCCATATTTTCTCATCTAACGTGTGGAATTACGTTCTCCCTCCCGATTCCCATTTTATCCATTGAGCGAGGAAATGGTTCTGCGACGGATGGACGCACGGAACTTCGTCTAAGCTGAACGGTTCACGAGATGTTCAACTTTGTGACGTTGTCGAGCAATCGGCGAAATCCTGCGTTGAAATCTGCTTGATTTTGGGATTTTCCGCCATTCCTCGCCAAAGCCGATCTATCTTGACAATTTCCGAACGCCAGTTTTATTCCATAACACCAAAAAATTTCAAAGGTGCGTTTGGACACCCTCCCGGAGTGACCTTGAAATATTTGAAAAATCGCTCATCATACAACCTTGTAAACAGTGAATTAGTGTAACATCCCATGTTTTTGAGACTGAATCGGTGAAATAAGCGAACTACCTATTTCTATGTTGCGTGCGTGAAAGTTCCATAAACTTCACTCGTTCCCTCTTTGACTACGTAATTCTTGCAAGAAACTTCACGTTCGTGCTACTCTTAAATTATTCGTTTATGTATGGTTTGCAAATATCCACAGTGATCGCGCGTAACCAAGCGTGCTTCTCACACATGCGTTGGGAAATATATATTATTTATTTATACGCACAATGAATACTTGTACAATACCACGATTACGTCAATGCGGCAAAAATGGACATGATGAGAAAGCAGATTTTCTGTTTGCAAAGGAGTATTTGAAACAGACTTTCAAAACGATGATTCTCAGAGTCTTCGAAATTCGATGAACTGCTGAGTAATTACATCAATTCGCACTTCACAAGGTGATCGCTGACCAAATAGTGAATGTCATGCCAGAAGGTGCGTGGAGAACGGAGAAAATGAACAGTTGAAAATTTTTGCCGTCGATATAAAGAATTGTGGGAAAATAGATAGGAATCTTCGCGGGAATCAGGAGAGAAAGAAAAGCACACGCTTTTGGGAAGAAATAGGTGGACCATCGGACTGGACATGGGTACCTGCTCAAAATCAACGGAATTACACGGAACTCGCAAATTATCTAATCAGAACGCGATTTCCAATGCTCGGATGCAATGAAATGTTTTCACTAACAACAACAAGGTGTCGCCACGTATGGTCGTAGAATATTGCTCTTTTACGTTGAATAAACATTTTTCACCACAACCTGCGCCGCGCTCGTTACAGAACATATGATAACGTATAAAATTTAGTTTTGTGCATCAATTCTCAGGGGTACACCAAACTTCAGAGACTAGAATGATGTGAGTATTACAGAATGAAAATGTCTGAAAATTCTCATCATCTGACTAGTGAGCGTGAATTCAAAAGAAACAAATCCGGTGCATTCATCTTACTCGGTGTCATATGAACTGTAGAGATGGCTCCCGAGTTCGTACGCCCAGATTTTCCCCAACCTTATGCTACCGTGAGTCGGAAGTCGCAGGGGGAAAACGATGGATCTGCAAACAAACATTATTTATTGATTTACTCACGGTTCACAACAGACTTCAACGTAACAATTAAGGGGTGCTAGGGAGCTGGACGTGAGAGCACCCTGAGCACAACCGCACAGCAGTCGCCAGAGTGGAAAAGTGCGTCAACGGAGAATTCCAGTCGACCTTCAGGATTCAAACAAGCGTAAGACTGGTTGAGCGGCGTTCCTAACGGTAATAGCTCAGCATTGTTATCCTAGCGAATGTAACCTACAGTAGTAGAGATGATGTGGATTCATTATAGAGCTATGAGCATACCTGCGATACTTATGCCGGTCCACTAACATTGATGCTAGTGGTTTGTAGTAAGTTTACATATACAAGGTAGTGTGAACAGGCGCGGTGGTACTGGCAAGGCAAGTCCCACGTCGCAGGGAGCTTAGAATTTTAGGGACGTCGAAGGTGATCTCACTACATCAGCCCACCCTCCCAGTAGGGTGACTACCATAGGAGGCCTTCTACCTGTGAAGTTTATTCCTGGGTAACAGCTTCTGTCTTGCTGGCCAGCCGCGCGCCAGCCACCCAACCTGAAAACGCCTCCTGAGGACGTGACAGGGGATGTGATTTCCTCACCGCGGAGACACAAATTGCTACAGCGTTCAAGGTTTCCTCCTTGGGTCCAGCAAGTGTTGATATGCATCTGGTTAGACCTCGGAATAAGGAAAGTTGAAATACCTGAACGTTAGAGAAAAAGGCAGATACCCACCGTAACGCGTGTCCTGCAGTGCCTGAGGATATTTACAATTATGTGCGGGTATCTTCCGTGTAAAGCGAGTCAGGAAATTTCACCTAACTGTTAGCTGCTGGTCGACAGGAGCATGGAATACACATAATGAATTATCAACTGTACAATAAATGCTGAACAGAAAATGTAAACTACTCCAGAAAGCGCGCGGGAAAATGGACGCGCCTCCCTGAACAAGTTGTAGGTTGAGGAGGGATTTGGTCAGGAATAGATGCGGAAGGCAATGCCGGGGCTAAATGAGAGGTTGAAGTAGATGGAGACGGCTCAGGTGATGTATGTATTGTCAAACCAGGGGGTGAGTCAGTGAAAGCAGGTTTAAGGCGGTCAATAGAGACCGTGAGGTGCTGACCGAAACTGTCGATCACATAGGTTTTTGCGGACCGTTTAATGATACGAAACGGTCATTTATACGGTTGTTGTAGCGGCTTCTTAACACACTCTGTTCGCAGAAACACGAACTCACAATTGCTGAGTTCTCTAGGAACGTAAGAAGATTTTTGAATACGTGTAGCACTTGGTTGTTGTGATCGCATGTATTTGGGTAGTCGGTTGGCGTAGTCTTGAGTATCGACAGCAGTTTTGCTTGACGACTGAAAGTAATCAGCTGGAAGGCTTAAAGGAGGACCATGGACAGGTGACGCTGGGGTCGTTCTATCACCCATGACACAATTACGAATACCGAGTAGAACTAGGGGTAAATTTTCTGCCCAACCCATCGGCTCGTGAGCGCGTAATGAAGCTTTGAGCTGACGATGGAAACGCTCTACGAGTCCATTCGCTTGCGGGTGATTTGCTGTGGTGCGCGCTCGATGCACGCCTAACAGCTTGGTCAGTTGTAAAAACGAAGCTGATTCGAACTGCGTACCACGGTCAGTTGTGATGTTCGACGGACAACCATAACGTGCAACCCGATGCTCGACAAAAGCGCGAGCCACATACACTGTTGATGTGTCTGACAACGGTATGGTTTCTGGCCAGCGAGTTAACCGATCGATACACGTGAGCAGGTGGGTACAGATTCTCGAAGGTGGAAGTGGCCCGACGAGGTCCAGGTGGACATGTTCAAAATGGTCGTCGAGAGTTGGAAAAGGTTCCAAGGGGGTGCTCGTGTGTCGGTTGACCTTGGAACGTTTACATGCAAGACAGCAACGGGCCCACTAGCTCCATCTCGATTCATGTTGGGCCAGACGAATCGATCCGCGACCAGTCTTAGTGATGCGAGTATCCCTGGATGTGACAGGTTATGCAATGATTCGAAAACTGATTTTCGTAACAAATGTGGCACGACTGGCCTGGGGTATCCCAACGTATTGTCACATATAATGGTACCGGGCGAAGACGTCAAAGGAACTGTGACAAGGCGTAAGATCGTGCGCTTCAGATCATCCGTAAACGTGCAATCGGACTGTTGTTGTGCTGCTATGTTGTGATGTAATATCAAGCCGGTGGTTGTAGACACGTGCATTCGTGATAGAGCATCTGCAGCGACGTTTGCAGCTCCGGAGACATGGCGGATGCTCGTAGAAAACTGGGCTGTATAGTCTAGCTGTCGAGCTTCTCGAGGCGAATGTTTATCGGAGTAATTCTGTAGAGCGTACACAAGAGGTTTGTGACCCGTGAAAATAATGAAATCATGGTCCTCGAGTGCGTGGCGAAAGTGGTGCACAGCCTTATACACAGCTATGAGTTCCCGACCGAAGGTGCTGTGACGCATTTCGGTATCGCTGAGACGTTGAGAAGAGAATGCGATCGGTTGCCACGTCTCACGAACTGCTTGTTGTAGCACTGCACCTATGGCTGTGTCTGATGCATCCACGGCGATACTAATTGGTGCGTCCGGTTGTTGGAAATGCAACATGACTGAAGAGGCGAGTGCCTGCTTAACATTGGCAAAAGCCGTGGAGGCTTCGGGGGTTAGGTGCAAAGTTCGTTTATTACCCCGAAGTAAATCAGTCAAAGGTTGCATAAGCTTGACGCAGTTGGGAATAAATCGACGGTAATAATCCACGAGCCATTGAAGCGGCGAAGCTTGGGAATTGTACCCGGAAACTGGCACGATCGAATAGCCTCGACCTTGGAATCAAGTGGTTTAATCCCATCTGCAGAGATGCTGTGGCCTAAAAATTTATCGAGGCTTGACCAAGTTCGGACTTAGCTCCGTTGACAGTGAGGCCGTATGATGCCAGACGTTGAAACAGCGTCCGTAGATGGGTTGTATGCTATTCGGGGGAAGAGCTAGCCACGAGGATGTCGTCTATGTATGCATAAATGTAGTCCAGCCAACGGGTCACTTCATTAATCAGACGTTTGAACGTCTGTGCAGCGTCACGAAGACCAAAAGCATGCGCACAAATTCGAACAAACCGAATGGAGTCGTAATAGACGTCTTAGGTATATCCTCTTGTGCTACCGGCATCTGGTGATAGGCGCGGACGAGGTCAATTTTGCTGAAGATTGTTTTACCCGCGAGGCTGGTAATTAGGTCGTAGACACGTGGCACAGGGTACCTATCTGGAACAGTAGCATTGTCCAATCCACGATAATCTCTGCAAGGACGCCAATCACCTTCTGCCTTCTTTGGCACCATGTGCAGAGGAGATGCCCAAGGGCTGTCAGAAGGGCGGATCATACCCATGTCCAGCATGTGTTGGAATTCGGCACCAGCAATGCGCAGTTTGCCTGGCGCCAGCCTTCGCGGTCGCTGGAAAACCAGTATACCTTTCGTTTCGAGGTGGTGTACCACGTCCGTAATGACGGCAGGTAACTCGTTAGGTGCACGGGCCAACCCAGTGAATTTACGCAATACCGCTCGATATCTATCGTCAACGCTTGGTTCAGCAAGCAATGGGCTGAGGACAGTCGTCAAAAAGTGGTCTCTTTAGAGGATATACTCATTAGGGGATCTAGAAGCTTGTGGCGACCTGCGTCCACCACCAATCCAAAATGGTTTAAGAAGTGCATGCCCAAAATGGCATTTGGCACATCCGCTATAATGAACACCCAACGAAAAACACGCCGCAGGCCCACGTCAAACGTCAAGGAGCGTGTGCGGAAAGTGCGTATTGGGGTTCAATTGGCGGCCTGGAGCTGTAGGGGCGTTGATTGAGGCGTGTCCTCTTTTCTAGAACTCCCATCGTGTATAAAAAATAGGCGATCAGGGGTAGGACTGCCAGCACAGTTGTCGCCATTACTTGCTGGCACTTTCGTTTCCCGAGGCGGTTGAGAAGGTGCACGGCTTAACGCACTTCCGTGCCTTGGTCCCAAACATGTGATGGTACTAGCAATACCCCGTTCTTGAACGCGACCCAGAACGGTTACGTCCTCTGGAAGCGGAGCGACAGCGATAAGCTTTAGGAGTTTGAATTTCTCGACAGAGTTCTTCCACTTTCGCTATCAATTCGGCAGGTGTGCTTTTTGTGTGTGTATTGACCTGGTGCATTTTGCTGGGAAGGTGTTGGATGACTGAGTTGGCCGATTTTGTCAAGTCATCCAAAGAACTCGTTGACATGAATGGAGAAATGATTGCCTGTACAAAGTCGGGCGACCTCTGCATCCAAATGTAACGCATGAGTTTGTCGTCAATCCTGTGATTTTGTCCCACCTATTTTAACTGTCAAAGCAGTTGAGATGAAGTAAGATCTCCTATCTGTAGCTCGCTAAGGACCTGTCTAGTGGCTTCTCTTCCAACACGACGGCACGTTCCAAGAATGCGTTCTTCAGTGCGTCGTAAGGGTTGCTCTCGGGTGGTCTAATCACTATATATCGGACATTGGCAATGCGGTGTCCAAAAATGTCAACTTGGAAGTTTGACTAGTGATGCGTGCTAACTGGAATTGCGGTTCAAGCTGTGCTAGCCAGTACTCTGGGTAGTCCGGGACATAATCGGGGACACGAAAGCTTGAGGCGTTTTCCTTCGCATCTATCACAGCGAGCTCTAGTTTGCGGTCTGAAGTATCTGACTGCATCATCCAAATATACACATAGGATACCGAAAAAATACAAACGCGTAGAAACTAGTGGAACTACGGCGCGAAATTTAGTGCTATATATGAATTTATTATAAGTATGGAAATACGGGAGAAATAATTGAATCTAGCGTATACAAATGGTGCAATAAATAATAATAAGTAGAAAAAACGCTTATGGAACGGGCTCACCAAATTTTAGTGCTAGTTCCTGAATTCGCACGCCCAGATTTTCCCCAACCTTATGCTACCGTGAGTCGGAAGTCGCAGGGAGAAAACGATGAATCTGCAAACAAACATTATTTATTGATTTACTCACGGTTCACAACAGACTTCAACGTAACAATTAAGGGGTGCTAGGGAGCTGGACGTGAGAGCACCCTGAGCACAACCGCACAGCAGTCGCCAGAGTGGAAAAGTGCGTCAACGGAGAATTCCAGTCGACCTTCAGGATTCAAACAAGCGTAAGACTGGTTGAGCGGCGTTCCTAACGGTAATAGCTCAGCATTGTTATCCTAGCGAATGTAACCTACAGTAGTAGAGATGATGTGGATTCATTATAGAGCTATGAGCATACCTGCGATACTTATGCCGGTCCACTAACATTGATGCTAGTGGTTTGTAGTAAGTTTACATATACAAGGTAGTGTGAACAGGCGCGGTGGTACTGGCAAGGCAAGTCCCACGTCGCAGGGAGCTTAGAATTTTAGGGACGTCGAAGGTGATCTCACTACAGTAGATGTTTAGAAATATCTAAAACGGAAGGGTCTCTGTGCTTCAGAGACCCGAGTGATGTTGTTTTGTCTGGTATGCCTATAACCAACTCATTAGTGACCGATTGGTGAACGCCTGCGCCTGATTCCATGAGAGAAACTGTTGGAGGTGTCAACAGTTTATGGTGGGGTGGTGAAACTTTGAGAGGTGGTCTTGGTAGGGTGGGTTTGAACTGCATTTGTACCGCTAGCAGATTGAGCTTAACATGAATTGGTCATGCTCACACGCACACTCTCAGCGAATTAATCGGGAGTTGCGGCCAGATGATCATTTATAGTGTGGGGCTACTCATGTTCGAAGGAGTGGTCAACGTAGGGCCAGCAGCTCTAGGGGTAATGATAGTGCTCTGGCTGAGCCTTGCTTTGAAAGATGCGTCACGTTGGAGATTGCTATTGTTAGGCGAAGGTCTAGAATAAAGGGTTGGCAGCAGATACATCTTTTTACTCGCTGCGTGCGGATTTCGGGTTTCATGCTTGGTCTTTCCCGTGTGACGCCAAGGTGGTGATCTCGAGCGGCTTATAGGGCAGTGAGTGGAGGTGGGTTTATTATCACCGGTGCCTCGCTGGTGTTCGATTTATGGATTTCCCTGAGGTGTGTACAAAATTGAAACATCGGCGTGCTTTTGACTGGTGGACTGACGTTTTCTTACCATATTTGAGTCAGTTACCACGCCGGTGGGTTGAAAACTATACGCCCCATTCGAATCAATACGAACACAGTTGTTTGCATGCTTCTGTATGCTAGCTGACTCCTCGACCGAGGTTGCCCCCAGGTTTGGCACGCCACTGGAAATTTCAATATTCACCGTTAGATCAATCAAGTCAGCGAATTCGTTCTCTTGTTTGCCGTTGACAATGCAGATATGATCGTTGCCACACTCAGGTGCGGTACAACAGAATGGGGCCACAAGATCACTGGGATCCAGTTTATCATCACCGGACATCTTCGAACCGTGCTTCGATGCGTTCCGAGCCACGCGCTTAGGTACGGAGGTCATGCTCACCAAGAGACTTTGACATTCTCTTTCGAAGGGGCGTTATGTCCTCCATAATTCTTATCAGTTTGAGCAAGGTTTAGGACATTGTATGTTTTTGCGTTGTATGAACTGTTTTGCAATAGTTTTGTTCTAGGAATTAAATAATAAGAAGCAGCATATCTTTCGTCTTCTCAGGAAGACATGCAGGTGTATGACGCTGGATCTATATTGGTAACCCTCGAAGGAATATCTTCGATATTTTACATGTGCAGCCTATCTGGCTCGCTGGTTCAAGCAACGACCATTGTGCCTACTGTAAACATTGCCCCTGCTACCTCTTGTGGATGTTGAGATCCATCGGGAAAACCTGTATCCGTCACAGCATTATTGGGCGTAGACCGGAGGTGTCGAGCTTGAGGTCTTCACAAGACATTTGCCTGCCGTCTGCTTGCTGCATGCCATCGCTTGGTTGTTTGTATGCCTGCCGGCCTAAGCGCGCCGATGGCGGTGCACAACACTTCCAGCTTGATATCGCGCTCGACGTTTGGATCGTGAACCTTCTTAGCTCCTTCTGCGTATCGGTTTCATTTAGTGCTGTTCAAGACCTACTGTAATGACAGTGGTATTAGTTAGACTGGTGCATTTGTCAACGTACACGCCCAGATGAGTGCGATCATAAATGATGTGAGGTGATACACGTTTAATGATGTTGCAATATACCAGTTATAAAGAGATTTCAGAAGAGAGACAAATTCAGGTTTTCGAAAAAGCATTCGGTGAAAGCGTTTATAAAGAGATATTTCTCATTTTCCTTAGAATCTAATACAGAAGCTGCGTTGTTACACCAATTCACACTTCAAAACGTGATGTCTGACCTGGTTATCAAGGTTATATAGGAAAAGTCAATCTGAACATGGCCAAAGTTGGAAGTTGAAGGATTCCGCCATTATTTGATGTGAATTTTGTCTGATAAACGTAAAAAAATTCGTGCGGATGAGGGGAGACAGGAAGTCTTGGATTCATGCAGAAATATGGACGGATATCTGGACAGCACCCCGTTGGTTACTTAAAACGACGGAATGCTAAATAATCTCGCGAATCGTCCAACTAATACGGGATTTTGAGTGTCCAGTCGTTATGGAATGTTGTCTCGTGTTAGGCATATTTGCGGAATGAAATGTATAGTGACTAAGTGGACTATGAGGAATAAAAAATAAGTACTTTTTTGGCAGCACTCTTTGTGTGAAACTAATTTTGTTAGTTAATGGAATATATAGTAGTACCAAGAAGCTGTCAATAAATAAAGCATAAAATCGATCGTTAGCTTTTCTGGTATATAATTACTATCGGAGTTTGAAATTGACCTCCTTTACATAGCCCATATATTGCTCTTGCCTTGACACACCAACCAAGGTTTTCCTGGGACGCATCACCGAGATTCGTCTCCAAATTCCCTGTCAGATTGTGGCGAACATTATCCGGTTTCTGGTCTGTTGGAGTGATTTCTGCCTTCACACTTCCACATAATTGACCGAGTGGCATATCCAGAAGTTCAAGATACTAAATCCAGTCCAAATCCAGAGGATTCCATTTCACAAATCCGATAAGATGGGCTGTGCCACTTGTATGAACAGCGCAACGCTCGATATCACGGAACAACTCAACAATCAGTGTCAAGTTTCTTCAAGATGTTTCCTGAGCTTAATGGTATGTTTTCTCGTACATCGGATGACCCATGCATTTCCACATTCTTCGCGAAATCAGTGTGATGTCGCAACCAATGTCCATCTGTGACGTGCCGGATTTCCGTTAATTCTCACTAACGAATAATTTCGGCGTGCGATGAGGTTGAGATTCGAGGTGGCCAAAACGGAGTCCATCTTTGCGCTTCTTTTTTATTCTCTCCGGTGGTACTTTGAAAGCGATGGCGGACTTTTGAGTGGCGAGGCGGATCAGAAGCACGTCTCGTTGTGTCCGAATCAAATGCATTTTTGACACTTGTGGTGTTTTAATGGGTAGAAACGCAAATAATGCCAACCACCTCATCGGCAACACGCATTTGCGGGCTTTGATTAGGGCTCTACACCATGTTCAGTTAGATGACCGCTACGAAGTGGCGTGTATTATAGGTACCTCCGACTGTTCACTCATGGCTTTGCCATGTTTCAGAGTGATGGAGCGTTGGCACTCGGCTGTCACATACAGTAGTGTTGTGTCATGCTCTCCTTCGAACTTGTGTAGAATTCGGGTAAGGATATCAACATCTCGGAATGTCCGCAGCCTGAGCGCTCCACGCCCTCCGTTCACCACACTTGCGTAGTTTAAAAAACACCATGTTCATTTTCCAACAGCTTGAAGCATTGCAGAAAGGTGGTGGAAGAGAATGGCTGCTCTCCTAAAATATTCGTCGATTCCTTCATTATTCCTCCAAACGTGAGGTCACAAGGTTCGTTTTGAGAAAATGGAGTCAATACGCTTAAAATGCTCTGTCGTAATCAGTCCCCGAAGAAGCAGTTGCACCTGTTAGGCATCATCCATGTCAGTCACCTCCACTCAGAGAGCATTTTCTTATCGGCTGAAGCAATATTCAAAAGTCAGTTTGACTTCAACATCATAAACAAATTCAGGGACACTGATATTGGTGTCCACCGTTGCACGCAGTTTGAAGTCTGGATTTGTCAACGTCATGGATAAGTGGTTTGTCAATGTTTTGACCAACTTTGGCTCATCTACACTGGATTTTGCCCGTTGCTGCTACCTTACATCTTCCACCCTAATTGTCGTTGTTTGCTCAAGTAATTTAACTAGTACCGTGAAAGTATTGGATGCCCCTATTATGACGCACTCAGTTGTTAGACCCAAACCGTAAGAATAAAAGTCATGGCGTTGTGAGCCTACAGAGCGGATGGTACGAGGGTTATTTATTCGGAAAACCAATACATGGGCTATGCACTTCAACATGACTACAAACAAAAAACACCTGCATACCACATTGGTTTCAGAACATCAAGGTTGCTGTAGTCACCAATGCCCAGGGCCTTTATGGAGCAAGAACCATTTCATGCGATGCTGCACTCCAATGCTTCTTCTTTTATCTTTCCCGCGGCCACTTCGATGTCAGAATCCATGCTGCTGCCTCATTACTGAATAGTGATGGTGTGAGCTGCATATTGCAATCCCTCAACTTCACTACACTGCTACACAGAACAGCCAAGGTGGCCAAAAATTAGATGTGCTCGTTTACGCTTTCATTCTGTCTTCACATCACACGTAGTCATGACGTCGGGCTGAATCTTACAATCACAGTGCATTTGGACTGCAGTGCAACATTTCACAGATAGTGTTTCATCCTAGACTCATGTCTCATGGGACGGCTAATGTGTCTTAGCAGACGCCACCATTTCGGACATTCGGACCATTCAAAATTAAGTGACAGTTCGATATGGATTGTTAGGTTGCATGCCAATGGCAATGTACCTCAAGTTCACAACCAAACCATTCATCTTTTGCCTTTATCCAAAGGTATACACTGTGCATACAGTCGACTTTATATTCAGTCGGCTAGTGCACATGAAAAACGTTAAGGTTTGACAGAAGCTGACTTATCCGGTGTTGCAGCAAGTAGCTGATCAGACGGACAAAAAGCAGATAGATAAACCGCAGCTGAGAAAGAGGACTGCAAATATACCACTGCCTGACTTGCCAGTCTCTCGCACAAATTATCAAGCTTGCCATACAATAAACCACATCAGACCAACCAGCTGCTTGGTATATTGTGCGGAACAGGTCAATGATGAGGCCTAATACAGTACATGGTGTATTGACCAGCTAAAAAAAGGCACGAATAATAAAAAATTTTGTTGCACCATACAAAATATCTTTCAGTGACCGATGAAGGTCGAAACCAAGGCGAACAACCTTGTTAACGTTTTACTCAGTGTAATGCGCGTAAACACATTCAACAGTCAGTTTAGCAGGAGAAAACTAAGAGTTTAATAGAAATCCGGCGCGAATGATGCGGTAACGAATACATTTACTGGTATTAAGCAACATACAGCTGAATGCTCGTGATAATTCTGGAAACTGGATAATCTTCGCAGAGAAGCAGTGTGAGAATCAGTGCTAAAAATATTATCAATCATGAAATGTAGGGATGGCGTTAGAAAACTGCAGGAGTATCACAGGTAATGAAAGTTATCTAAAACTAATTTACAGGGCATAGCAACTCAGGACATTCGCCATTGGCTACGATTCTTCACTATGGTCCACAACACCAAATGGCCCAGAAGAAACCCAACAGACTCAAGCTATTTTAACAATTCATGATCTGAACGGCCTCACTAACTGCCTGATTAGCTGTCGTTTCACACTTGTCCCAACAAAAAAGAATGGTACATGATATGGTGAACGCTGATTTGATGTCCAAAGACCTGTCGGAATCCATTGGTTCTTACAATACACGTGTACTATTGTTACGTCAAACGTAATGTACTGATTAACAAAATATCCATATTACTCGGGAATATGGGAAGAACTAGGAAGAGCAGTTTACTTTTTGGTTTATGATCACCCGATATATGAATTAGATAAACACTTGTTTCATTGTGTTTGCGTGTTATAAAGTTCAGATTTATCGCGTCCATGTGCAGTATGAACTGCCAATTGTGTCAAACTACTCATGAGTAACATAATTTCAATTCTCGACAGTTTTGATTAATTGAGAAGTCCTACCAATGCATATGACAACAGGATGGTTGGACAACTGAGTCCAAGTGTGGATTTAGTCAGCTCTCGGCTTGGGTTTACGGGTTATCCGGTGGAAAAAATCCCGTGTTGTGGTGAGCTGCCCTTGTGATCAGTTTGAGCGGAACGGAAGACCAGATATGTCACATTTTGGTTTTCGTATGAATCGAAAAACATACACTGCAGTAGATTGTGAATAACGTTGAATATGTAGTGCACAGCCTAAAACCTCGATTATCCAATAACAGTCAGCCGTTGTTCTAGACATCTGTCCATATGAAAAGTCTCTGGGTCACAAAATTGAGCTGACAGGACCTACATGGTGTCCTTTATTTAGGTGAACCACAAGCAGAAGAGCTTCCTGTAGATAGCTGTGTATAGCACAGTAGAAGTGAGGATCCAGTCATTTTCTAAGCGTGATCAATAACGCAATGGTCAACATGACCGCTTTGTCACATTAAGCCACAAAGTTATATTTGAAATCCAAGCAAAGACGGTCTTGAGAAACGGTAAAATTCTAATGGGGTATTGCTTGTTTAGATGGGCCTACTGACTCTGGCCAACTGCCATCCTGTCCACTCATTATGGTTTTTATTATTAGCAATACATAGTTTAAGTTCGGCTGGACAATTTTTTTCTATCTACTAGAAATGAGAATTAACTTTCTGGGGAGCTTAAAACATCGTGCTGACTTGAGTTGACTTGAAGTTATTTGAAACAGAGCTTATTTTTATATACACTATGCTTTCCAGACCGTTGTGCTGAATACTAATGTGAATATACTACCTTTAATTGATAATTTAGCTTTAATATATTTATGGAGATAATAAGAATTCAGGAACATGTCTACTGTTAATGGGCACTTGATAATTAACCGGCTACGTATGGTCTCGTCCGGTACAAATCAGGTGCCTATTCATTCATGCGTTATAAAACTTTTGCCCCCATGCAAGTGAGAAGAAATATCTGTTTACCAGCGGTGTCTTTGATCACACCAGGGAGTTTTGAGTTATGGGTTCTAGTTTATCGAGCTTCGGTTTAGCTATAAGGAGACCCCATTCCTAAGCCACGAATATATATTTCACAGTGCTTTTTGTATGCTTTTTTATCACCTGTCGTGAGCCCTTTGAATAACAGATGAGGCAAAATGGAGATACTTTTGACCTAACTGGTTCAAGCAATTGCACTAACCGTTAGACTAAACTATGGTATAGTGAATTGTGCATGTCGATGAGCGGGTGAAAAGACAGCTAATTTTTACGAACTTCTGGATATCCAAGCAGTTTAAGAATAGTCTTACTGAACGGGCATGGTTTTACTGGTTATATTGCACCCTATAGTCTAACGAAATAGTTCTGAGAGGCTTTTTCTCAAGTAATGTTGTCTCCTCAGTTCTCTTTCTGTCTTTTTGAACTTTGATTTGTCGGAAAACGTATACAGCATCGTAACTGTATGACCCTACTTATCTGTGATAGAAATAACCCCGCCTATTTGTTCGGCTTGTTAGAACAGTATCAGAATTATTTTGAGCCTCTTTGAAGCTTTCAGATGCTGTCGCCTCAATACAACACATCTGGCTACGACGTCGAAATGGTACTCATAAGGAACTTTGGTGACGGTACACTTGAAATTGAACTCCCATGTATATACAACCGTTTTCCACCCATGAAGGAGAAGGTTTCAAACTCACCGTTGATGTCTCATGTGCTATCTGATTTGAAAGAATGGACAAGCAAATATGCGTATGTTTTTTTAGAATGGTCTGGAAATGAGACCGGTGGTTTGATCAGACTCAGCCAGCTGTTAACCACAGCGATTTTGCTCTCGTCTTATTTCTAAGCAGATTTGGTTACTCTTAATCCACTAGCAGCTTGACAGGTAGCCCAGCATGCATCTCGAGAGTGGCCTTGTTCGGGGTTCTTTCGTTTCTTGTATGAGGTTAGAGGGTTTTAACAATTAGCTGCAAGTTGCAGCACCTCAGTACGTTACAGTTAATCCCAGGAAAGCTTCCAGTACCTTGTGAGTAATTGTGGATTCTACCGATACAAATTAAGTAGCACTTATAGTTGAGTGCAGTTCTCGTAATCTAGTAGACATTTAAGTCATCCTTTTACGACAGGAAGACTCGGGTTACTTTTTCATTGGAGCTGATCACTGGTGCGCAATCTTGCTCTGTCCTGGCCTTGCACTCCGTCCATCGATCTTGCGATAAAGCGTTGGAGAACAATGATAGATTTATCTTTCTGATTCCCAGGCTAAATTCCAGGTACCAGTTAAGTGATTCCGCCAGATGTGTCTTTTCAGTGTCTTAAATTTATCCATATGCCCATACTGTGCACGAACACATAGGAAGGGTTTTATGAACGTTATGCAGACGATCTACTCAGTGTGATTTACAAGTTTTCTACAACACCTTATTCTGATGTTCGGCTGAATGAATTTTTTGTCTAAGTTTTAAGTATGACCTCTTCGAAACGATTGATAATTTGTTCTTCTTGGACTGGTCTATGATAAATCTTCTTTTTGTCTCGACATCTTCTTGGTTCACAAGCAACCACCTTCTACTATTCATTGACTGTGACCAATTTATCGTCATTTCGCATCGGCTTAATTCCATTAACAAAAACCTGTCCATCAGCCGCTGTTGGGCTTTGGACGATCCATTGTCTACATATTCTTATCTTTTGAGGCTTAGATAGTAAAATCAGTCAGTTTACCCGTCGGAAAACCAGATGAATCCGAATTAGTACCTAAGATTCTGCCTGTATGCGTCCTTAGTTTACAAGCACAGTTGAGCGTTAACAATTTTTCGTAGTGCAAGAAAATTATGCACAACCGATTGTACAAGATTTGAAGGAGAAATTCTGAGGAATTTTCTGCTTGTGGATATTAGATTTACAAAAGTTTGCTTCAAGCAGCAAATGTCCGAATCCTATTGACAATGAACGCCGGAGAAACAAGTCTTCATCAGTTTTCATTACATCAGACAGCACAGTGCAAACAGTAATCCTTATGACTTACCCACTATTGAAGTGTGCTTTCACGTTTCGTCTACAAAATTACCCTCAACTGCTCTGGTCAGTATCACTCCAGAACCTGCACTTACAGCAACCTACACCTTATTAGAAGGGGAAAAACATGCGGCCGAGTAATGCTGAGCATATTCTCAAGTGGCTAGGGCAGGTAGTAACGCAACACAGTAGGTTGTGTGTCTGACCGTACCACTTTATTAAACCTCTCTTTCTCTGAGGGTTACGTGGTTGCAGTAGTCTCCGATAATTGGTCACCAAACCGCGCCATTTTAATGCTTTGTATCACACTGAAATGACTGTAACGGTTCTGTAAACACAGTGGTTCTCCATTACAGTTCAGAAGGATAATCCAGGCGAAAGAGTCGTTTCCAGAATACCTAGTTAACAGACCAAAAATCAAACATAGAACACTAATTCGGGAACGTATGCACGCGTGTGGGCGACATCCGAACCTAAGGTAACGTACTAATCGAAGAAATACACGGTCCAGAAAAACCCATTATCAGCAAACACTGGCAGAATTTGGTCGATTTTTAATGGACTACAGACACCTAAGGGGAGACGTATTAATTACTCACAAAATACTCTACACCTCAAGTCATTCATTGGCACTTCTGTTCTCACCAAATAAGGATGAATATTTAAGAGGTCAGTCGCCGAAAGTTAGCAGTGGAACAGTCGGATTACTTTGCGAGCAGAAATGTTTTACAATTAATATCTGTTCACACTGGAATGCAATGCTAAATTTTGTGGTTACGGCTGAATCAGTTGTGAGTACTACACTGTTACAAGGTCGGCACTTACTCAAAAGACACGGGTCATTATGTATGCATGTGTAAATGAATGTTGATTGTTTCCAGTGTTCGTTACTGAAATAATTACGGCCAGCTTTTTCATTGGACTGACCTTTTATTCAAGTCTGCTCACATTCTGTCTATATATTACACACCGTCCGACAAAATTTTCACCAACCAGAACAGAGACAAGAACACAGAAGCAAAGATATTTTTCACCTCTGTACCATCTTATGAACCTATAAACATATATGACCAGTTGAGTATGAACGCCTATTAAGTGAATATGAACTATTGTGGTGGATTGTCAGGTCGGAGGTGCGAGTTTTCGAACGCTCGGCCGAATACCTCAACGCCGGGGGAGGCAAGTTCAAAAGCCTGCCGCGANAATAGAGATTGTGCTTTATTGGACGCCTTCTCGCTACACTATTAATGACACCACATTGTCGTTCCCATTTGAGGATTGTAGACATGCAATTTGTGTGCGATCAAGGAACACCTCAACTCTGTGCTACCTGTTACGTGGCACACGATTCATGTTAACCCTTGGTCTTTTCTTTTGAGTGTGTCTTACAGGTATACTTGAAACATTCATTTTAACACAGGTAATACAGATCTTGCAAAACCAAACACACTCCACGGCCTATGTGAAAAGGGTTTTGACAAGCCACTACTGTTTGCTTGACAGTAGGACCCAACCTTCCGTAGTAATTTGCACCAGAAACGTCGATGTAACCAGGTAAATCAAACATTTCTATTACACTAACAGCCCCACTGGACTTTATTTAGGGTGCATACTTTTGAAGTATAGATCCATCATGTCGTTTGTCGGCACACACTTGGTAGACGTTGGTCAGTTCTACGCTCATGGTTGACCCCAGCTAAATGTGTACAAAAAGGGTCGTTCCGTATGGTCAACTTGTGCAGAATGGCCGCAACAACTCGATTGTTTTGGCATGTCACAATATTATATATAGCGTCAAGAAGCTATCAGTGCTCACTCCGTAAGAGTTACTACTAGTACCAAAGTTTTGACAATGTTTTTCGTACATATGAAATTTCCAACATCCCCGTAGAAATAAAATAGTCCAGCTGCGGCCAAAAGATGTGAGCGAGCATTTAATTAAACATTCTCTTTACATATTATAAAGCAGCGTCCACTAGAAGCACTTACTAATCCTGATCAACTCGTTCGGCTGAAAGTTCTCTTTATGACAAGAGGCATAAGGTTAGCATATACAACGGTGATACATAGTGCTTTTGGCCGCCCCGTATGTGGGACGGGTCCAGGAACCTGCATAGACGACTTAAATGTATGCTTACACAGAGACTGACCACACTGAATGATGGCAGCAAGTTGGCGAAGCCATCAACATGTTGGGTGAGCCAAGGACAATATCTGCATCACTCGGATGCGGATATGATAACGTAAGTGAACGAAGAATGAGTAATGTTTCAACATCGTCACCGTGAGGTAACCGATTATCGACAGTGGAGACATGTGGTGTGAAACTCCGGAACTTAAATTCTTATTGTCGGTTTCCAGTTCGCCCGAAATGACAAAAGTCGCAAAGTAGTGGCGAAACGCACCACGGGTAAATTCAGTATGTTTCAATCGGAGCAGTTATGCGAACAGGCAAACCGAGTCACCCAATTCCCCTTATCGGGATATGTATTCTACACGATAGACTGATTGGATTTGATGCGGAATATTATAGTCAAAATCCGGTAAAGCTATATACCAGCGTTGGAGCATGGCGGTGTCTGGCTTCTAGAATGATTTTCAAAGAGGGAAAAAAAGACTCAGGTTCTTACAGTTAGGATAAACTGTAAAATTTGAAGCAATACATAGATGTAAAGATGAGGAATAACACAGCAAACTGCAGGGCCCTTCTCTGTGTGGCTATTTCCACATTCTGTTTGGCTCGACCGTCAAGAAACGCAAATTGCAAGATGTTCATTTTGTTCAGGGGCGACTCCAATGCTTGTAGGTGATTCAACGGTAATCCAGACGTAGTGTAACTTAAGCGGAAACAATCAGCCAGTCGCTACACTGTTCGTAATCACAAGAAGGTGAGATACACCGCCGTACACAGTGTACCCATAGAACATCTAAAGTGACAGATGAATGACTATTCGTTTCCTCGGAATCGCGAAATTGAATACGAAGCTAAAGAATTGTTGAAGAGGACTAAAAATGGAACTCAGTTCTGCAAGACTGTCAGAGGATGACATATCAGTAAGTGGAACAAAACAGGAAGGGTCGGGTTTAAAACCATCCCAGGTCATAGGACTATTAGAAACATCTCTTATCTTGACCTTTAAAACCGTCCTTTGTAAGAATGATTGTAACACAGTTGTAACAACGAAGGTGGTTCTAACTTTGTCATGAACACTACGTGTGGGAGAACAAACAATAATGCTGTCCCGGCAGGTTTCAGCTCTATTAATAATTATGGACAAGAACATTACTGTTACGGTCAGACAGAACAGTTGAAAACTGTACGTATAAAAACCAAACGATGTGTTAGTAGTACCAACTTCGTCAAGTTCAGAATCAGGAGTGATTTGTAAGTAGGCAGTTTGTGAATCAAGCATTGAGAAGAATGTCTGCCCAAAGTGATGATCATGGCAGCTACATGGAAAATTTGGAACCTGTGCAGAATGTAGCAGAATAGTCCAGTACTTTCTTACAAACATCAGAAGAGATATTGAATACCACTTCAGGTACAGTTGAGTAATGCAATGTGTTGTCGGTCCTACTGCATTTAGGTGATATTTAAACTAATCGGTAATCATGCGCTATTACAACACAGAGACTGGTTTCTTAGGCACAGTTATGTTCCCCGGCCGCTTTTGTTCGGTGCTTTGTGGTTTTAAGAATCCAGAGAGGACAAGTCTTTTCTTCATGGGGAAGTGACAACTGTACTCTTCTCTTGCACTCTATCGCGGGCACATTTTCAAATTAAATGTACTCTTTCGACCAGACAGAGTGAAATGATCTGTTTCTTTTGATTTCAATGATTTGTTTCAATAAGTTTGAGAAACTCTCAATTAGAACTGCTTAACTGTTTCCAATGATCAAAATACTGTGGAAAGGATAGCAAAGACGATGCGTAGCATTCAAATGGAGTTCGACGTAGCCAACAGTGAACTCTCAATGAAGTGGAGGGAGTGTACAATTATATTTTATAGGTGCGCTTCAGGAACTTGTCGGCTCTCCGAAACAATTTGATGTAAGTTGCTACGGTTACTGTTAGACGCCCCCAGCCACGTTTAGCAATCCAAAGTTTGTGTTTTGTTTGTTAAAATTTACATGGTTATACGCATTTTGGTTTCTGTTCTACTCTACTCCATATCGTCCGTTTTTGACATAATAGCCAGGAAAATTAATTAGTTACTGGTAACGATTATACATGAAACTACGGTGAGAAAACCACTTTATAAAATCAGTTTTCATGTACGGCCCATAGTCTGTTTGTATGTGTGACCAGTTCCGTGAATTCGTTCAAAATCTATACCCGGATTAACTGCTAAGTGTGAGATAGTTTCAGCACATGCTGGCACAAGTCAGAAGAGGAAACTACGAAATAAAACCATTCCTTGTTTTGTCTACTCAAATGTGTCTTCTAATTTTTTCGCCAAGGACTACCAAATCTCTTCTAAACAAAAATCTGTCCCTCGTGTACGGTTCATAGTGATTCTAATCGTTTATCTTATGATTTCACTTATCGAAAACTCTTACGGTGTCGAAGCGGGTACAATTAGTAAAAGTTGCTGCAATCCGTGTTCTTTGGTGATTCTCAACTGACATAGCCTAATGATATCGGATGGTTCTAGTTTGAAGTGAACACTGATGTATATTAGCACACCCCCAAAATCAAAATGGATCAAAACGTGGCGTTAAATCACCACAACGGTTGTTTCTGTACTCTTACACAGATCTATTGAAAGATGTTTGTGGGCAGACCGGTTTCAGCAAAGCTCTAACACAACTGGGAAACTCTATGCAACTGCTGGAGTAGCGTAGACGGACAGTAATGGAAAAGCGTATACATTTGCAGCATTGACCCATCAATATTTTGCAAGTTGATATGACCTCAGTCAAACACACCCTAAGAGTAACTAACGCTGTCTAACAAGGTAATCAGAAGTGAAACAAAGTCGATTTGACCGACCAATCAGTGATACTTGATTTCACCGTATTGATCTCGAGTGCCAATTAGTACTAGTATTGCACAGTGAGTGCTCTATACTCACGCGCACAAACACGCACAAAATTAGCTGATACAATAACCAACGAGAAACTCAATCGATAAAACCGTGTCACATCGGTAGCATTTCTTTGTAATCGCATCACCGGCAACAATTTGGAAGCAATCTGACGGATTCCGGTTCTGCCGAAGGGCATTCGTATTTCGAGTGAGTTTTTGAAACAGCATCATTTGTTTAAAGTGTAACTTTGATAAGGTTCTGAATTAATTCTAGCATAGTAACTTCGCAATTTTGAAAACTGTTCAGAGACTGTGATTAACCTTTGTGCTTTATCATGTTTGTGAACCGGAACCACTTGCAATTTCTGGATTTAACCGAGTTTCCCGTCGTAACCTCAGTCAGACCATTTGGTGGACATATAGATGATGACGTTTAGCTACACTATCAACGTTACAGTGTACGTTTCGTTGCATTCTTTTCAAAGATCAACTCGTGCAATCATTGAAAAAACTCAGGGCATTCCATTGTGAATGTGTGCACCGAACATAAGTTATTAGTTATTGTAGGTTTGTTTAAGTTCTCTTTAAACGGAGATGCTGAAGATATTAGGCTGATTGACAATACACTACAAAAACCTGAGGGATAACCTATTCCTTGTTAAAATAAGCCACCACGCACCAAGTAATTCAGCAAAAAACCTAAATCAGATAAATAAGGACAAGAATTCAGACTTTCTTAGCTGTAAATTATAGCGTACAATCAGCAACTTACTGCATGGTCACAGCGATCACCTCTTCCCCTGTTGATATGCAGGGTTCTGTGTTCACGGTTCAAATCTTGGTCTATCAGCAGGTACATGTGCTGCATACATTCTATGGCCGCCTTCCACTTCTACAGGTCACCGAATGTATGTATATGCTAGGACGTTGTCTAAGTGGGTTCGAATTTGTTGTTGACATGGTCTGCAAGCTGCCAGCTCTTATCAGATATTCTTTTTTTTCAACTCCATTCATCTTTTGTTTGTGTACATAACACGTTCGAAACGATTTGTGCACCGACGAACACAGTTATAGGAATACATAGGCAACTGTACGACTACATAAATTTATTCGCTGAATGTAGTATATTGTAAAGATAATCTGAAGTAACACCAGGGTAACCGTTAGTTTGACGTGGTGTCTGGGAAAGACATCGAATTGCAGAGGGTCATGTGTCAATCCGGCAACATAAAAGTTCCTCGTAGAATAATAACAGAGAGAGGTTAACAGTTGGTTTGTCTGAAAGTCAGCTGTAGGATGTGAAAATAACCGACCGACAATTGGGACGTTTTACGTCTATTGCAAATGATGGTGTGCACAGAAGCAATACTACTGTTAGCCGTGAGGGCAATTGATAAACTGGGGGAGCGACAACAAAGAGTGGGGTATTTTGTACTGAGGTACGATACAGAGAAAGATTATAAACACGTCACTATACCTATTTGCCAGATCGAACCAGCAATATATAACAGTATTGCCAATTGGATGTGGTGCACACTCAGCGTCGGTCAAGTTTGTTGCCTGATCGAACAATCACATGTAGAATTCAACCTCCACTCCACTGTTATTCGAGCTGCAAGAACGAAAATTTAAATTCACTGTACAGCGATTGAGCTTTATGTGCCGGACCCCAACATCGGATTTCATTAGACTCTTCACAAGTTATCGCAGTCAGTTTTATTCATTGTAACCAAGAAGTAAAATGTGGGAGAAGCTAACATTGCGACAACTGACCTCTCTGATTATTCACTGTTATCACCTACAACATTAAGTCATTGCCTATTACCAAAGCTTGACGGTAAAATAATTCTGAAGAATTTTCACTGTAAATACTCAAAGGGGAAAGAGATTAGGAACAGGGGTTAGAAACTATTGCGCCCAAATCCAAACAGTCAGCGTCAACGGACGTACAAAGATTAGGCAAACTAGTGAATGGCAAGTGAGTGTAATAAAACGGTTATAAAACAGCTTCCGCGGAGGATTTTCTGTTCTGCTTCACTGGCTGTCACTACTTTACCGAAGATTTTATTCATCAGTAATACCAGTCAAGCTGTAAAACCAAACTGTTCTCACCCACAATAATACAATGGGTTG
This sequence comes from Paragonimus westermani, assembly GCA_008508345.1. NCBI lineage: Eukaryota > Metazoa > Platyhelminthes > Trematoda > Plagiorchiida > Troglotrematidae > Paragonimus > Paragonimus westermani. The sequence continues at coordinate 171,109 of QNGE01000775.1, forward strand.
GACAGGAGACATCCAGTCCAGCAAACTAACAGGATGTGTCGCTCCAAAAGTGCTACATTGTTCTTGTTTGCCGAAGGTCTAATTGCTGTTCACCACTTGTGGAGGAACCGGAACAGAGGACGTGACTGAGAACGTAATTTTCCTACATGCTATAAACTAGAAATAAATACCGTCACAATACTCCCAGTGTATTCTGTCAGACGGTAACGGTTATGCAGTTAAATGGATAGTAAACTAAGGTATTCCGATCAAGAATTACATAACATTTAGTAAGTTTAATACACGCGGTTGAATATCTAATGTAACATAATGCGGTCTGGCTGGTAATGGGATTTGTGTGTTGGTATAAACTGCATTAGGATCGGATCAGACGGCTCGGAAAATTTTATGCTTTCATATACTGCTCAGCGAAACAATTTTCAGAACCTGTCAATATAACCTGGCGGACGTGAACCAGACGGTGAATTCGCATGGTTCTCACGTTCGGTCCATCCTAGTTTTATGTTGGTAAATTCGCTGAACACAGCAAAACCGTTCAAGGGAAAGTGCACCTTTGTCAATTGCTACGAAAAACATTTTCGGTCATTCTCAACATAAATATAAAACAGTTAGATCGATGGATAATTAGGTAAATAGTCGACATTAAAGAAGACTATGTGAGGTTGCGTTAATCCACTCTGCGTTAAGCGCGCGTGTAAATCCACGCGCATACCACCTAGGGTGCGCGACGGTTAGGTACGCTAATTTCGAGTGATGTTAAAACTTTTGTATATCTCCACGTAAGCTGGTCAGATTTTAATGTAGTCCAGTCTGTTGCATAGCTCTTCTTACTAACTGGCTAACGTCACGAAGTTTTAGGAATTCACTTTTATTCGGGAAAACGAATTAACTTCGTGTGGCTTTCGCTAAGAAATTTGGCTGCTATGATTTCCTGAAAAAGAAACTGTGTCGAAGCATACACTTTTCACTCCCCGATAAAAACAGCTTAGTTTTATTTATCACCAACATGTGGTATCAGAAAACACAGTGTTCTCAGTCATCGTGTATCTCTCAAATTCGCCGGTGTGCTTCAAGCGATCAGATAAGGTTTGATCACAAAAAGAAGTCGTGTTTAACAACCAAACTTTACTCGAAAAGGCTGGAAATAGTGTACTGTTTGTTTCCGTTTTCCTCTAATATAACAATGTCAGTGAGATATGGGGTATGTGATGAACGTATAAGAATCGTTCAGTGTGAATCCTTGATATATTACCTAACTTATGTTTGTTTCGAGTTTAAGTAAACAGCTTTGTAAGAATCTCAGTACTAAAAGCATGTGGTTTGTCCTCTTCGTTGTTTACCTATTAAAAAGCCCGGATAAGTGGGATAGCATGCAAATACCGGTAAGCAAGCGTTACAATGTGCTTGATATATTTTTGTCCTACTGAAGTCGCATTTCGCAGTTCTAAACTAAAACTGCTGTGTGCATTATTTTGTAGGTGTGTCTGATATGTTTACTCGAGAATTTCTTTGGCGACACAACAATTTCACATTCGAACAAGTCGCCTTAGGAATGCAAACTGTGATCCGTTCCTTGCACTCGTTCTGAACACGATACAGTCTTCCAAGTACACTTACTATTCAACAACCAGCAAGTCTGACTTGTTTGTGATAAACTTTAGAATCAATCGTGGCATAACACGGCATTCTGAAGTTTGAGAACTTGTCCCAAAAATCAAGTAAGACACAAAATTGCTGTCCAAAGACTTCTGTTTTCTTGGACATCATCGAAAACCTTAACCTTATAAGCATATTTAATATCAATCACTTTTCCCTCTTATAAGACGCTGAAGTTCGTACACTGTGAGGTCAGCAGACAGTTCTTTATCTCCCATTTCTTGACAGGATTGAGCAGTAATGCTTTAACTGCGAAGCCTTCTCCCTAAAAGTATTAGTCTACGTTGATTCAGTCGAACAAAGATTTATCTGGCGTTAGACTACTTCAGCACCCCGAGCACTGCTCACCACGGAATGTGATTTTGTGGTCAAGTGGTTAGATTAGAGGAATGTCACGTGATAGACCATTTGTGCCCATCTAAAACTTATAAAATCTTCCCCTAGAACTAGTCAGTACCTTAACTGTACGACGGGACTTGCTCGTGATCTTCTTGGACAGAAAGTCCACATACACCTTCTCTATGAAAATGTAGTTTATCTATATGGATTACGCAACATCGCTTTTTGCACTGAGCAGTTTAAACTACATTACCTCGGCCATCTGTATTTCGAGTGTAGCGGTTTAAAGAGAGGTTTAAAGTTACATTCCTAAAGTGGATCAGTCTGTTGGTCCGGACAACTCACTTCTTATCAGGCTGCTCCATGTTCGTTACCCTGGTGACCTAGCCGATTTCTTAAACGTTTGCCGTGTCCGTTTGATCAGTGATTCCCTAAGTGAAGTTTTTCCCGAAGTATCTATCTCCTGGTTTTTAGCACCCACTATGAGTTATTGTAGACGTGGAACCTTTAAAAGTTTGATAAGCTAGTCATGTGAACTAGAATCATGATAGACGTGGTAATGCACACCTTACAAATTTACAATCCGGTTCAGTCGGGTTGGCACACTTCGACACTGTTATGATGAAAAAAGCTCTTGCAAACAGGTCAGTTCGTAGCAGTGCTTCTATTCATTAGATTTCAGTCTATGATTAGAGTTTCTCGGTCAACGATCATCATTTTTAATCAGTAGCCTCCCTGTTAGTCTGAAATGCCGGTTTTAGAAGTAGGTCGGCAAAACATTCTGTCTGAAAAAATGCGAGTGATATTCTACTTGTATTGAACAAAATTCTGGTTTACAAATCACAGCAGACATACTTTGCAAGTTTTTGCAACGGGCTGTTCACACACAAAAACTGACATTTTTCATTCATGGAACAAAGTAAATCTTTTTTAAATTGACTTGAACCCACGGTCCTGAAAGGGGTGAATCCATATTCCGTCAAACTAACTTACATATATATACGTACAATTCGAGAGACAAGTGTTTGCAGGTTGTCCGCAAATTATAGCGCATGCAGGTTGGACGGAAAAGCGAAGACATTATCGCGATGCAGACACGGTCGATATAGAAGGAGTTAATCTTCAACTAGACTTTTTCCGTCTGGGTTGAGAAATTTTCATTTAGAAACCTGTGGCAACCATTTTTCACATAGTCACGGTATGGTCTTCATTTCATCGCAGTTTTCTATCAACACGCTAGGAATGCACCAGTGGCCTTGAATTCAGCGCGCATCACTTGGGTCATCCTTCAAAGTGGGGTGGGGAATGTTTGTCAAACTGATATCACAAATCACACTGTTTGTGCCGATTCAAGTGAAAATCACGATCAGCGCACAAGTACACAAGCTGAACTGTTTTATGGAGGGCGCACTAATTCCATCCAGTCTTCAGTGGAATGCGTCTGTACTTGTCACCAGTGCATTCTTGATGAGGTCAAATCCACGTAAAGAGGGGTTTGAAATGAAAGATGATGGCATAATCTGGTTAGCTCAGGACGAAAAGAGTTAAGGCCTACTAAAACTTAAGAGTGCAAAGGCACAGTGACACAAGCTGACTAGTACGTAATCAATGAAAAAAGGTTCAGATCATTCACTCTGCTGTATGCCGTGTTTTTGAGACTATGCAACATTTTGAACGGTGAAATGTCGATTGCAAATTAATGCAAAGGCTAGCTGTCATGTAAAATAACAACATTCCCACTCTTCTATCATTTGTTATGCCGACAGCCTGGAAACGCTCTCTTTATGAGACTGAGTGGGCCCGAACTTCATATGGCTATTATCCACGGTAAGGTGAGAGACGTCTACCGCAAATCGTTAGCTGTTAATGATACGTCTTAGTGGTTTGTAAAAGTCTACGGGAATACTGATAACTAGGAGGGGGCTTTGCTTTTACAAGTTGAACGTCATTCAGGTGATCACAGTTGTCACATTCCTACATACTTTACAATCCACCTCTTTCCAAAGGAAGCACTAGACTCGTGTTTTGATTCTTGTTAAAGCTCGTCAGCAGTACATAACCTTTCAGTGTGCGGGATAAAATTGTGACCACAGTTCCGCTGGACGATCTAGTTTTCGAAGGAGGCTAAATGAAATGTCTGTAAGAACGCGATAGTTGTGATTAATGGTGTATGGTGTTCATGTTATATCAAGTACATCCCCTGCTACTTATCAGTAATCAGAAGGAAGTACGGTTTAATTACTGTTTTGCACTAATACGATTATCCTAGGAGATTATCAGTCAAATTTTGATTGAGGACGCATTTTTCTAACTACTGAAAACCTACAGTCTTTGGCTTTTTGGTTATTGCAAATATATGGCCGATCTAGTGTCAGCTGAAAGGACAGTTTACTTCGGACATGTCTGCGCTCTGTGTTGTCCCTTTGGACCTGATACGTTCCCAACTCCATTATCAAACGAGATAAGTAAGTCAATTGACAACACTAAATCTAGTCTTAACACTTCCGAGTGGGAACGTAAATCCAATCATAGCGAAAAAGTTGATGGAAAGATGCGGTACTGTCTTGAAGTTACATGCACGTCTTTGGCGTAGTTGTTCACTCCTGGCATTCTATCTTACTGGGTAACATTTGATTACTGTATAGGGTTAAAATGCAAATTGACGATGATGGTTTACTTTAGACTTCTAAGAGGAGGCGGTCACGGTGTACACAAAACACATAAACTACAAATGAAACCGCTAAAAGGAGGTGAGTCAAAAGAACTTGACGACATCTGGCACTTCACTTTTTCATAAATACCACCTCCATTCTAAAGGGTTTAAACTCTGCGAAGTGCACAGCCTCAGTATTTCAGAACTGCGAACAACCACAGTGCACGACACCAAATGTTTCTAAAGATCACAGAAGGAGTGCAGATTACAAAACTGCTGGCTGTATCCTAAAAAACGTATGTGCCTCGGTGCGTGACATTGCGCATTTCATTTTTACCGCATTCCGTTTCTTTCGTCAGACGGTGATCAAACAAACAAACTTTTTTCCACCAACCAAATCCCGAAGATCAGTGACTGTCCCTAAAACCCAACATGGTCGTACTTTATATAACTGGTTAAGCGCTTGTGTCTATCGCCAACTCGTTCTATGCTTTGATTGTCCAACGTTAACAGTTCGTACCGCTTCTCACGTCATTGGCTGCTCCGTACCACTTGGTAATTCTCAACACACTACCTGCTGAACGCATCTTCATTCGCCGGACAGCCTTGTCTGATGTGTACCTTAAACTGGTAGCTTGTCTTCAGTGAAGCAGTTTCGGACTTTTGAATCCCCAGCGAACATTCTGCGTTCGTGATAAACATAGTTATCAATTGCGCTGGCACACGCCGTGTGTATTTTGGTACAGGTGGGGTGACAAAAGTAATCTGTTCCACTTTGAGGGATGACCAACCTGATACACGTGGGTTCATGCACATACACCAGGTCTGCGTGGGTTGATCGAATGCTGTATTCACCACTGTGTTCACTAGAAGGAGTAAGGGTAGATTTCCGAGGAGGACTGTAGTGTGTTCGTGTTCCCTAGAGGCCCACAGACTCATTGTGCTGAATTTTAATACATTGATCAGCCAATCCAAAGGGTTATTCGAGTGCGGAGATTTTGTGTCCTCCTTTCACCTGCTCTTTTCATACGTCCCATTACTGTTGAGGCGGATTACAACTTGCTGATAGACGGTATTCATGAGCTGAAAAGTGGTTAAAAATGTCTAGGTGGATGACGAAAACGCCGGAAACGTGCAAACACGTAAGAGCAACTAGCTTCTTCTAGTTTACCAAAGATTATACAAAATACGCAGAATATGGGAAAAATTAACTCATTATTTGTCTATTGTTGAACCCTTTTGGAGATGTCTGACCCAAAATGATAACCGAAACGGAGCCCAAGCAAAATTTTCAACTTACTCACAGTGCACATCAAGGTTCAGTCTTCGAGAAGTTTGTAAAAGTTGTTAATGTGGGCTTTATCGGAAATAACTGATGCAGTTCTCTCTCAGGAGACGAACTATTAGCACACGTGTCTGCATTAACTATCCCCAAAATTTTTTATTGCGTATGTTAACTTATTTATTTAGTTTCAGAGTTTATTCAGCAAACTTGAGTGGCAAACGGTTTTCACCCCTAAACCCGACACATCTTAATTTTTCCTTCTGTTGTGATCCCCTAAGTACCCCTACAATATTGTAATTATACTTAATCTCGCTTTTTATTTATAAGTAGCATATTATATATAAACCCTAATTGGGTGTTTATTTGGCGTTCTGATATAAAAATATTGAACGACATTTCAGGCCGTTCAATGGGAATTTTACACACTAAAGTTTCTGAATCGTTTCCTGTCAAACCTCATAATCGTACCGCGAACAATACGAGATGTACCAGTTTCCGATATTCACGCTATAACAATGCCCATAAGTGACCACATAAATAAGTTCATTTGCAGAGTGATTGATGCCCTTGGCCTATACAAACCGAAGATTACTCACAACAGTTTACAGCATGCGTGTTTAATCAGTACTTCCAAAAACAAGCCTGAGAAGTTAGATTTGTTCTTGTTAGAGCTCGCTTCACACCTACACTCTGCCTATGTTACTGTGGGGTAGCTGTGACGTCTTTTTGTCAGAAACCACATAACAGACGCCCGGATCATTATAATTTAGCATTCAACCACATTCTGTAGTGAATAATGGTCAGTGTTAGATTGCCTTAAGTGGCGACATTGCCTGGTCACTCTATAGTGACAAGCATTCCTCGAGCGCGTTGGAAACGGTAAATTAATTTGATTGTCAGAGCAATTGTTTGAACATCGATTTATATGCTGTAGCTTGTTTGATTGAGCTTGAACAGTATCCACATCGGTTCCTAATTTTGACTGAAACGTGTTCCATTTAATGTTCTTTCGAGAAAACATACCAGTCAATAATCTTGGTTTTGTTAGAGTTCACCATTCAGGCAACCACCTAAAGGACAGCAGGTTAATTTCAGCCTTTCTACTCGTAAGACGATTATGTCAGTCAGCACTCAATTGGCCCCAACTTCGGTATGATGATGTAAAAACTTCTAGAGGTTCATCTACAACCAAATTTTATCCTTGCCGTAGTTAACTAAACCCCTGTCCCACTCTACTCTTAAAAGTTGGTCGTTATTTTTCCTAATTTTTGAAGCTGATTAAATTCTTCATAGGGTAGCAATCCAATTCCATACTTTCTCAGGTCGTAAACCATTGACCAGCCTGAACACTAAAACAGTAGTTGCCAAGTGAAATAGCAAATGGGCGTTTCGTTCATGCTCTTGAGTGAGAGTTACAGTGAAGTCCATAGCAAACAGTTTTGTCAGCCGACTGTTTTTAGCGCAAAGAGAACAAGTGCCTTACGGTATTGTAAGAGATGACAGCTGGAAGTACTGCTGGAAAGCTGAGTGATTGTAAAGTGCTGGCTTGCTATCTGTGAGTGTCATGTGGTGCGTTTCATGCTTATTGATTTCCTATTGTTAACAAGTGTGCTAATTCAGTTGATTGCAACTCTGCTACGGACCTGTTGATTTTGGATTTTTGCTCTCCCCTCCCTACAATCGGTACATGTAGTTCAACTGCTGCAAGACTACGAGCAGAAAAAGGTGAGTTTTTAAAGCCTTTTTTTCACCTACTGGTATTTGAGGTCTTTCTTATAAAATCAAAAATCACACACGGAAATTGTCCATATTTAACGGCTAATTCCTTGACAAAATTGTTTGTTTTCAACCGGTAGACATCGTTTGATGTTCGTGAGATTTCCGTGAACGGAGCAATGTATAGAACCAGAAAGTGTAAAATGCAGACATTCCAGCAGAAAAGGATTCTCCATGTCACCAGTTCCTAGTCGAAGTAACAAGGACAACAACACACAAACTTCACAAACATGGTGTTGGTGGTGGAAGGTTTTCGAGCATTCAACACTAGTGTGCCTCAGGTCTGTGGATAAAGCAGAATTTACAGGTGTCATTGGAATCCACGCTGAAGAATGCGACAGAAACCACTTGAAAATGAATAAATATTTCGTAACTGTATGTAGTGTGTTAGTCACTCGAATCAACCCACTAATTATTCATCAGTAATCTAGACTTGTCTTTGGAACACATTTTCATTGAATGATAGCAAACTACTTCACCTTCAGTAACTAGACCATCCACAGTGTAGGCCTAATGGACTTAAGTGGACACCAGACTACCATAGTGACCGTAATTTTACATGGCCATGATATTTGCTAATCAATACTTTGTTTCGTAAAAGCATTTGGAGAGAGTGATTGAAAACTGAAAGACAACTACCTGAAGCACACATTTCAAAGAACACCGGAAATTCACTGGTTCCGTCTATCCACCATTTGCAAAAGTTGGGGTGCGTCTACACATCTTAAACAGAACACTTGATTGCGTCGAAATGCTAGTAACATGTAAAATGGTTGGCACATGAACTAGTAGAATTCGAATATTTTAAATTTCCTAACTCGGATGCATCAAACACGAGGACCCTCAACCCCTGAGGAGGGACTAAGTATGGAAATCGTTTCAAAGCTATGCTCATTGCAGATAATACGGTGGTCTAGGCTGTTTCAAACTACAGTAATGACACAACCATATCTCGCCGATTTCCAGAGGGTATCGACAAGAGAATAGCTCACACACCCAGAACGCTAGACGGATCATACAAAAATTACGGTCAGATCGAAAAAGAAGCATATTCACAGTGAACAAATTCCACAGGATGTTTCGCGGACTCCACGTTATCCTTTCGGCTGATTATCAGCCGCTGTTCGCGATATTCGGATCAAAGGAGTGGGTTCCAATATATACAGCAAGCCACCTCCAAAGCCAGACGACGTTGCTCACTTGATACAATTTTATCCTCCAAAGTAAATTGACAATCTGCATCACACACGCAGATACCAAAACAAGATTCATTGTTTCGCGCACCACAGAAAGCGGGGATATTGTGTTTGCGACCATTACAGTGGTTCATGATTTGAACTTCATGGCAACAGTAGCAATTCAGGACCTTCCAGTAACTGTGACAACAGTCCAACAATCGACAAGAAGAAGGTCAGTGCTACAGAATCTTTTGCACTAACCCCGCAATGGATGACTTCCGAGACGCTTTGATGGTGAGATGAGGCAGTAATTCGAACCAGCATTTAGTCTTCTTATCAGTAATTTTATCATCCTGTTTGACGAATGTACAATCGCCCCATTTTTCAAGTGGACAAGAGTTTTCACAGCGATCTCATGGTAACCATCATGGTATCGTTCAGATAACAGTACTGGCACACAGTTACGTGTGCTGGCGTCATATGGGTTTCGAAATAGAACGACTTCGCAAACATCTGTTCTGCTTTTGTGCTGATTGCCAAGTCGACTGTGTTATGGCCAGTACCCGATAAACTTTGGAACCGCATGCACATCGAATTAGCTGAATCACTGAACGACCAAAACTTTGTCGGCCCTTGTCTCACCTGGCCCGAAAAGTGCGCGACCTTAACAAAGTCGACAACATAAACGGTGCGGTAGCTGAGACAAACCTTCAGCTGTTTTCGGAATACTTGAAACAAACGTGCCGGAAAATGACGGCTGCTTTATCTCCAGCACATTCATAGACTTCTGCAAGCGTATATACGTCAAATGCGTTCTGTTATTGCCGTAAAATCTGCAATCAAGTAATCAGACAGCAAGATTCGTGAACATTTTCGGGTGAACCATTCGGAAGACCACAGTTGAGGAACATACAGTCGACACCTTCGAAAATGTGTCTCTCGCATTCTGCATGTGACTCTGATTTCATGTACTTATGGGACATAAAATGTGAACGCCGAATGGTCTACTATATTACTCCTGGAGTCCGACGCTTTAAAAATCCTCCTGATGACTGAGGGTCTACCGGGAGATCAGGGGTTCGAAATCGCCTTTTGAAATTGGTCACTCGGTACTGGCCAGGGATTAATTCCAGATAAATTACATGGACGCCTGTCTGAACTCAAATCCTTCAAGGGGCGATGCATAATAAATCTTAAATTAGTCTACATGGCTGAATATGGCAACCAATCCGATAAGACTGTATCCAGAACAAACAGCCCATATGGAAAGTGAAGGACTGTGACTGGATAGGCTTTCAGCCAAGGTTCAAACGACACGCTAGAGATGTATAACACCAAGGTTCAAGAGAGATGACGAGACGCTGCCAACAGTTTAACTATCCTGCCACACATGAATCATAGTTCAAGCACGTACGTTGCACAGATTTAAAAGGGGCGCTACAAGAAGGCACATCATCTAATACGATAATCTAATCAAATCGCGCAATTTAGTTCAATTTATGGTAAAGGTGCCATCATTTTCGGGAGTGTCCAGTCTTACAGGTAGAATCGAATGTTGGCTATTCGATGTGAAGCTCGGATGTTGCGCTTCAGGTTACCAGAGGCGTTGGGTGAACGGTCCTCTATTATTTCGGTTTGCAAATAATTTTGTAAATTCCCGTCTGACGCCTGCACGTCTGAATAATTTCACCCGTGTTTTTTCTTGTTTACTTGTTGACGATGCCACAATCTAAACACTTCCAACGTTGTGAGTGCTGTATATGATCGTTACGTTAAATCAATTGCCTTAATTGGCTTGGGTGTTAGTAAAACAAGTTTGACTCGTTTGTGAAAAACGTTGTTGCTCACGTCTGATCCTTCTCGATGTGGGAATAAAGACGTAAGATCCAGTGTGTAATTACTTCAGAGGTGATTGAAACAACAACGTTTGTGCTGTAGATACAGTGAATGAGCATTTCACTGTCTGGCAGTTGATTGTGTCCTTGTTCATTGTAAGCACGCGGACATTGTGTGTCAGCGCGGTAAGGACGTTTCCATGATTCGCCGTTCACGGAACGCCAATTCGCTTGCAAACGTGTAATCAGATGGGATTGTGTCATCTGACACTGCTGACAGGGTAGTTGATTCTAAGCCTACTCATATCTGCAGGTCAACACTGCATAGTCTATTGCCGCTTCTTACAGTTCCTACCGTACACTTAGTCTATACTCAACAATTCACTATTACTGTTTAATTGCAAACGACTTCTACATTTTCAAGGACATGCACAACTGACGAGCTCTAATGAGAACGAAACTCGAGTCTAGTGCTTCTTTTCGAAAGAGGCCGGCTGGAAACTCTGTCTGAATGGGAAGGCTGCGATCTTCTGTGAGTGATGGTCAACTTGAAAATAAAACCAAATCCCCGACTACTCATCAATAACTTCTACATTGTTGATACAACGAAATACAAGCAGGGAATTGACAATCACCGCTAAGGTTGTGGTTACGTGTGACCCTGAAGATATTGTCTTTCCTAGCCTAGTAGCCCTCCCCCTGTGAAGACACTTATTGCCTATCAAGTACCCTCTAGTCTACCAGACGGATAAAGTGGACGAGACAAAACCTCGAGTGATACCTTCTTGTGAAGTTTTGCGACTCGTCATTGTATATTTAATGGAGTAAGGAAAACAGAATATCAGAAACCTAAATTCTCCATAACCTGTCAATAAATGGTGTGGTAACCTACTCACTACTGAACTGTTATCGAAGGCAAAAGGAGTGCTGCATAAAATTGAACTTGGTTTGAAAATTTCACCTACTGGATTGGTCGCAACAGACTCACAATAAAAAATACTCTGCTTGATGACGAAAGCCAAAGCACTACCAAAACAAGTGAAAGAAGGCTGGAAGAGGTGGCTGTATCCGGTAGTCCGCAGGTGGTAATGCGATGGACCGTGGAAATGGCTGTCTTATTTTAGTAGATTAATAATATTACCAAAGCACTGGTTCTGTTCGGGAAATAAAAGACCAACACCAAGGCGTAAGCTGTTATGTACAGACAGCTTATTTACTTCTCATCCGTCCGTAGGAGGAGATTCGTACAATTGTTGTACCGGTTGTTCCCAACTTCGTCTGCATTCGTCTGCAGGGTTGGTGAGGGGCCAACACGCATCCAAGTATGATGAGAGTAGCGTATGCACAAACGCATACACTATCTAGTCGGTTCGTTCTTTAATCCCGGTACAAGCACGTGCAAACGTACATAAACAAAACGTCATGTAACCGACTGATGCGTTCCGCGTGGGTGGTTTCAATGGTTAAGACGTAATCTGTCTGGTCAGTCATGACTAACAAGACCATCAAACTTCACCACTCACTCTCCGTAAAGTCGTTGTGTTCATGTCCTCTAAGCCACTGGACACAGCCGGTGCAAACACGGTTTCAAACGCAATTCAAGTTAGAAAATTTGTGAATGGATGTTTCGTATATGTACGCGCCTGGATCTGTACATCAGAAAGATAGTTAACCTAGTGGCCGGCGTTTCCGCCTTGGGACCTTTACCCAAATCATTTAAAAAAACAGCAGTTAGATCACCAGGCAGACAAATCTAACTAGACGTCCATCAGATCAGCCAAGATAACATAGTTACCTTACTTTTCAATTAACCAAAACTTACGTGCTCACGCTGGACAGACATCACCAGGCTGTAAACTTTATGCGGACATAGTTATGCGTATGTACACATGCGTAGGCCCAGTCACTGGTAGGAGGATAGCCGAATATAATAAAATGTGGAAGTTTCGAGCGTACACTGTGTGGTTGCATACATATGGAGATGTTTACGAGGGTGATCTATCTCTGGTAGCAACCGAACTGGTTTTGCGCATTTAACTCGTATTCGGTAAACACTAAAAGGTTAACTGTTCTCGCCGCGTGTGAGGCTAGATTATTATTTAACGACCAGTCACCATCCAGCTGCTCACCTTTCGGTCAAGAACTGAAATATCTTGTGTTGCGCAGATTTGTAATAGATTTCGTCGTTCTCAACAGCTATCAAGTTCCTCGCTGGACTTATTTCCTGTGAGACCACCTAAAGAAAAATGCCCAAAAACGCCAAACCTCCGACAGAGTTCGTGTCACCTTCTCATATTACTTATGCGGATTCGCATCGAAACCCAGGCAGTTAACAACCCAGTCATAAAACATTAGATACCAAGTTGCATACAGTTCCAAATTCAACAGCTGGAATCCCTGAACGTTCAAACTGCTGACGGTCTGGAAGTCGTTGGAGTGTTTTATTGTAGTAGAACGAGCTCTCGAAATACCCTAAAGCACATCATCAGCACTTCATCAGCTGCATTCTACGGGTTTACGTAGCACAGTCCAGTTGATCTTGTGAAGCCGAAAGACAAAATCAGTGACCACGCATTCGCGCCTACACGACTCAATGCACATCAACTGCCGTGGCAGTCTGATGCTGATAACCAAGTCATTTTTTGTACAAGACAGTACCATTCGGCATTTGTTACCGCCCCTAACAAGTTATTTAATCGTGGAAGTTAAGAGCCCTGAGGATAATTGATACCGGTGTTGGGAAGGTAAAATAGCGAAACGTAACGAAGATGAAATTTCTGAATGGACAGCATCCCGCTAGAACTGCAAATGTTGTTCAAAGTAAGCTAAACATGAAGCGAACGTTTTTGCTGAGCCATTTTGTTCAAGTTAGTCTACCGACAACACGCTGCTGATGCGGTCGTAATTGTCCCCGTAAAACAACCGAAACCAGAGAAAGAAATTCCACATGATCAGGTTGAGTTAATCATGCTAAATAAATGAAATATTTCATGCACTCAAGACATGAATATTCAGCCTCTCTACGTATGCACATCTCTGGCAGAGGATGAAGCTTAAATGTGTGTGCTTGAGTCACAAACACAATACAACTGTGAAAGTCAGGGAAAAAATCGGACGCGGTCACTAATATTTGTAAAAAGTCTCTTTCAGTTTGCGGTCATTTCGAAAGTGAGAAGTGTGAGTTTGTTCCGAGATCGGGGTAAATAAGGAATGATGGGAGAGTAATAGGACGGAGCACGTGAAAAAAATATTTGCTCAGTGATCCAGTGGCACATGTGGAAACACGATCCAGAGAGTTTCAGATCCAAGGAGTGGATTATTCCGACGGGGGTTTTGTGGAAAAGTGCCCACATATTTGGAAATGATGAGGAACAGTAAAATCAACGAATTGTTTACGGGGATACCAAGGCAAGCGGACAGATAAGTAGTGAGTTGGCAAGATGCTTCAAAGTTTTTGACAACCAACCAGAGGTAACGATAGGTGAACAATTCATCCGATGAGGGAACACAGAAACCTTAATAAAACGACTAACGAAGTGTTGGGGAGTAAGGAGAGATGCCAAATGCACGAACTTCTCTGGATTCCAGTGAACAGATCACTATCATGAAATGATATTGTTATACTGTCACCCAAAGTACTCTGAAGATATTCAACGGAAACCATTCGAGGTAGAGATTCGTTATTCATATGAAGAGAAGAGCATGCACTGAAAGGTTTCTCATACTGATTTCGTTTGTTGAGCAAAAACCAAATGTCAAAACACTTGGGTTTGATAGGAGACGGACTGTGTGAAACTGATCTAATTATGAACTCGGTTAAACGGTGCAGGCGGACAAGAGAAGAAATCCCAACTGTTCGCTTATTGCCCATCACCACATCGTCTGCATATTCGATTGCAAATGTGTGCTTGAACATTAGTGTGGATGCAATGCAAAGTGGAAATGAGAGAGGTGAGAGGATTGCGCTCTGTGGAACACCGAAGCCAATGATGGTTGGTGATGAGGCTTGACCACCGAATCGAACGGATTAATTACAGTTTGCAGTGTAATCACGTGGAGGCCGGAGAGTGGAAGTTTGAACTCCAGATTGTTTGATAACTTCGATCAGCTTCACATTATTGTCGCATTCGAAAGCATCTCTGTGGTCTACTGAGCATATGTGGACGGTTCTCAATTTTCCGCTGATTGTTGACAGAATGGAATGAACTAAGCAAGCTAGAACATTCGAAGATGAGAGTGGACGACGATAGGCCGACTGGCTAGAGTCTAGGATGTTTATCCCAGCACATATATGAGCAAGAATTGGTTTTTCAAAAACCTTCGGTGAAGCAGATATAAATGATACCGAAATAAAATCAATCGCACACTTACTTGCCTGTCTTTATTAGCCGGTTACACTAAAAGCTACATCAAGCCAATACTCAACCCGTGTGATCACGAAAAAAGAAAATTTTGTCCACTTCAAAGTTAGTAAAAGACGATCAGTTGTGGATTGCCACTGTACTGCTATTTATAATGTTTTGTTTCAACGGGGTGTCCGTTGTTCTTGGACCTTACTTTTAGCTCCTGTTTACCGAGAATATGACAGATGATGAGTTCTTCCCCGTTAGATAATGAAGTTCGGAGCGTTTTAACTGTTGGAAGCGTGGAGTTATTGACAGTGTGTACTTTAACCTAAGAGATTTGAAAATAGTGAATAGACTTTCGAAAACAAAAAACGGTCAAGTTCTATTCCCCCATCTGTCATTTGTTCATCCGACGCTTCGGCGATTTACGCGACAATTTCCCCTTAACCTTTTTATTAGTTGACTTGAACACCTTCTTATCACGGGCAGCTTATGCGTTTCGAGAAGTCATCTACACACAGAATACTTGTTTCCAGTTTTGAAGGTTGATGAATCTAGCTACTAGCCTACCAAACCTAGGAGATCGGTTGATGGAATTGGGAAACGGAAGGAACCGAATCATATGTTGACGAAAAACTAGAACCGTCTGGGATATCTATTCTTCTCCGGTTTAAGTAGTTTCATTAGGGCATGGACCCCTTGTGCGACATAGCCCCCATCCAATAGTTAGTCTATTCCCACCGATTCTTCTGGTAGTACATATCACATTCACGCCGAGCCAGCACGCCTTTCGTTATTCAGGTTCATAGAGATTGTACTACTTTTCGTAACAGAATTTATTCTTCTACACTGCCGTTCTGGAAGAAACTGAACATATTAGCAATCGTGAAAATATGAACCTTTCCACTGTTCAGGGATTCCGCTAGGTGGGGGGATTGTGCTGTCCATCTGAATACTTCTTGAGCGGAAAATCAGTCAAAACACTGACCTTAATTTTGAAGAACCTTTTCTGAATTTAGTTCTCAGTCTAAGGAATAAACGTATGCAGTCTTTGGAGGAAATATGTAAACAGTCAGCAATGGTTGCGTGATGCTACAGCGTTGGTGTATATAGCCGTTCAGGCAACTGGGCAAGAACACGTGTCATGAGGGCTGCTACAGCGGGAAAAGTTCTTCTTTCAAGGTTTTCATGGCAGAAATATTCGTAATTACTACAGATTTTCAATGGAAAAGGCTCAGAGTTCGGTTCGTACACGAGTAGATGCCTCCTGATTTTTTCCTTGGAAAACCGCAGAGAAGAGTTCTTTTCCGATAAGATGCTTGGAAAGAAGTGGAGAATGGCGCGAAAGTGGACTAAATCGGTTGATGTCACACGTGATCTGAGACTTTCAGCATGCTTGACAGTTGGCAAGTTAGCCAATTTATCGTAAAATATGATCACACTTGACTGAAAACTCTATACCCTAAGTGAATTCGGGTAAAATTTCAAGAGTAAACACCTCGAGATGTAAGGTTCAGCTTCTAACAAGCTTTCAATTTCGGCAGAGGAAGAACAACTCAACAAGCCTGTGGGGTGCAATATCAATTATAATAAGCAAAATCCATGAAAACTTCATCGACCGGCAAGAGTCAGTTTTAACTTGAAAAAAATATTGATTCGGTTTTCACGATTCAGCCAACAGTAGAAAACTTCTTCGTGTAGGAATCGACCTAAGTACCAGAAGCACAAAAAAGACTGGATGCAACGATCTCGTGTAAATTGAGTTTAGAATGCCTTCTAATAGTGCGGATGTATTGCAGCATCCTTGAAAATTACCCCGTAGGAATTGCAAAATTTTTCGTATTGCCCACTCAAGCTGTACCGTTCCTGACTCAACTCATTCTGCAGATATAGTTTAAACGAGTTTCGTCGTGATATGAGCCAAAACTCACTAGAACCACTCAAATCTGGGACAAAGATAGCTTGCTGGGTAGGGCGATATGACAGGCACGCAGCTTTTCCATAGTTCGTTTATGTGGATCGGTAAAATCCACCATAGTTTTACTCCGCAAACCGTTTAGTTAGGTGACTGACAGATGATATTCTTGGTTCAAGATTTGCAACATGAAATATTAGGCAATACACCGGCCCGTTGTTCATGGGCAAACTACACGTTTAATGAAATTTGATTACAATTTTCGTATATGACACACGGTCTGTTATCAATATGGACAAATCCACGGGTAATCTAAAGCATATTCCATGGTCATATCAAGCATGCCAATTTACCCACATGGCTTGAGGTTACTCACTGTTGGTGCCGTTGTGATTAGAAATTTTTGCTTCAGTTTTTGGGTCTTGATTGTACTGCTCCTGGCGAGAGGCACATATACGTCTGAGCCCACCTCGGCGACAGTTTCTGAAACATGACACCTTCTTTCCGTGAAGAAGCAAGTCGGTGGCTAAGTCTGATCATTACAATGATAAAAATTGTCATGTGAACGTCCTGATTATTATTTTTAATTCATCTAAGCTGGGGAAAAAGAAGAATATCCTTGACACTGGAAAACATTCAACTCGCCACAAGCACCAAGAATTTTTGTTGACCTCCCCAAAAACATTCTTGTTCATTTTGTCACCTCTAGGATAATAAGTTCGTTGAACCATACTCCAGTTCCCCCCCTCACTTGTGACAAAGAGAAAGATAAGCGGGTTCGTCTCATTCTTCTAACGAGTGTTAGCTTTCAAAAATAACTGCTTGTTGTCATTGCCTAGAATAGCGTGTACTGCAATGATACTAATGCATATGTGATCTAGTCTTATCTGCAAGGTGAACCCCTTGCACAATCTACATTTAGAAAAACTCCCGGCTAACCTACTCCTAAACAATATACGTTGCTTTGTATGAGACCTTTAACTTCATCGGGGTGGAGCGTAGGCAAGAGATATGGAAAGATTTATATACTCAAACTTCATGAGGCTGATAGAATTCATGGGACGTTTAAAGAAAATTTTCGGAAGTGCACAGTTTCACTCCCTTTTAGTCATGGTTTGAGTTGCGCCGTCATCTACTGATAGCAGAGACACTAAATCTCTCGTGATATCAAAACCATTAACTATATGATTGAGACTACCGTCTATATTTTAGGGTGGTTGACACCCCACGATCCCCAGTCTAAACGCTCTTAAACAGCACGACTAGTGTTGCGTGGTTGTCACGACAAGAATACGACTACCCATTTATTCATAGCAGTTTGATAGTGGATTGTGTGAGCTCAGTTGTGTAGCAGCCAACACGGATGCTTTGCGAGAACACGACCGGAGTTCAAATCCCGCCCGTAGTAAAGAGATGCAATATTACATAGATTGAAAATCACCCACAACGGGTCGTGGCTATCGCATTCCTCCTGGCTTTACAGTTAGCCCCTTTCGAAAAGAAGCCGTATGCCAGAGTTTCGCCTTTGTTACAGCTCGTCAGTAATGCATATCCCTGCCACGACCTAGGCAATCGAATGTTGTTGAGCGTTCAAATCTGCTGATTCAGTCGTGCTTGATATGAGATCAATGTCACAGTGGTCAAGATGGCTGCAGCTTGCAAGCGTGGTCTGAGTTCTAGTCCCGGTCGTGGCAAGTATGTGCACTACTGACGAATTCTGACGAAGGCGAAACTCGAGCATTCTTTGAGAGGGGCTAACTGAAAAGTCAGTAGAAATATCATAGCCACCGACAGCTGTGAGTGATGTTCAATCCATGTAAAACAAAATCTCCTATTACTTGCCACTGACTGATAAGCCCCAGTTTGGCGCTTCCTCGCGATAGGTGCCAGGCTACAGAGTCTATTTGAATCGGAACGCTGCGATCAGATTTAGTGATGTCCAACCCGTTAATAGCATGTGTCTGGTATAATATTTGCTGGTATATTTGCTAAGTCTTACTTTGCGGGGGGGGGGCGGTAAGAGGGCGAAAGGTTACATATGGGGTTACTGCTGAGTTGATACGACATTGTTTTGTTCCCTAGAAAAGTGGGTAACCTTCGTTGCAAATCAGGAAGAGTCAGGCTGGTCACCGGCTGTATTCTGGAAGTGACTGAACCATGTGATGAACACCAGTTCGAACAAATCTGTGGAGTGTGCTGAGCACGCACAATGGTTAGACATCAGCCGGATGGTTCATGAGTTTAAGTACTGATCACCAAACACCGTCTAACAAGCGGAGGCACAAGAACAACCTGGACGATCATGTATCACCTTAACACCGTGGGTCCACTTATCCAGCTCCAACTTACACTTCTATGTACCTTTAAACTACTGAGTCATTTTCATCGCAATAACACGGTGAACAGCCGGACCCAATTTACAGCATTGATATGTTCGCCACCGGCCCCCAACAAACCGTATTTTTCAGGGTTTTCCCCGCTGCACCATGCGTCAGGTTGCTTGAGCACAAGCTTTAAGTGAGCAGACCCTAAGCAGATCGTCTTCCCAAACCCGGAAACCTGGGAATATCTCATTAACACACTAACCAGTGTCACTTATGTTATCTACACGTAGCTATCTAGTGCTATGTGATTTGAGATATACTGTTCACTCCGAAATAACTCCAAGAACCAGGTCATGAAGAGTAAAGAATCAAGTGAGAGCTAACGGATGTTTCACGCTAATATCTATTCTGGTCCAAATGACCGTTTTTAGTCATCTACCGATAAGGCGGAGAATGCTCGTTATCCCTGTGGTTGCAAGGGAAGTGCAAATTCATTACTAACGGGAATAGTAATCAACCAGTTACAAACCTTGGTTTTAAACAAAGTATTCATGGTAGAGTGTCGGGTGCTGGGTTGCCGAATCCAGAATACCAGAAAAACTGTAGTCTCGATAACGCTGAGCAATCTCAGTTTCTTTGAAGAGAACAGCGTTTTTATAAAGGAACAACACTATTCACGATTGCTGTTGGGCGACGAGCGTTCTCACATCGCTATTTTAAACGACCCTGCATCTAGCAACCCAGTCGTTTGAATTTGCCATAGGTATAAACAGCAGCTGATCGCCGTTTTTGGTTGGTTGGCGCTTGTCGATCGCCATTCCATTCGCAGCAGGCTGTGCGTGAGCGCTGATTGGGTGAATCTTCTGTAATCAGGATACCGCTCCAGTCCACTCGCGTAACAGTGTGATCTCAGTGAGCTGAAATGTACAATCTAAAATACCTCTGGTTGTTCAAAAGAGCTTCATAGGGAAAAAATTGTATATTCATGGGACCGACTGAAAATTCCTTGAGTTCAACCAACTTTGCGAGCAATTGACCACTCACTATTGGCAGCGCCGTGCTTTCAAATCAGAAGCGACCCAGTAGCCTCTTCTTCCCTCTAAAGTAGCTGAATTGTTGAAATTCATTTTTGTCTTGATTTATTTCAGCTTCATTTTTTCATTATCGATTTCTCGAACGTGGTGTTGATTCTTACTATTTCATACCTGACCTACATGCCATGGCATTGGGATTCACATAGTAATTATGTTATAGTTTGCTATAAGTACGAACAGATATATGTGACTCATTCGGTTGGTCTGAGATTCTTAGGAGGTGTTCCAAAACCTACTCGTGTTCGTAAAGGACGCACATAGGCCACTCGGAGGATTGTTTATCTTGAGCACATTCCTGCCTTGATTATTTCACTTACTCATATAAGCGTACGGTTCATTGTGTGACTTCACTTTGCGGGAGGACAAACGGAAATAAGGACAGACAGTTCGAATAAAAAGTATCCCACGGTCCGCAGTCACACTTCATTTGAAATCATTCAGCAGGAATATTAGGGCGAAGGTTCGAACCGGGGACATTAGTGTTTTGAGCGAGGTTCTTGTTCAAATAGTTTCCCACTCTCACTTGGTCACCATCGAATTTGTTTTAGCCGGCATTCAACGTTTTTATCCTGTAGTCTTTGGATTTGTTCACTTCTGCTCATTCTTTGTTAACAGATGTCCAATCGGTGTGGACTTCACAAGTGACCTCTAACGTAGACTCCCCGCTGTTGTTGATAACCAGATTTCCTACGGCGACCTACAATTCAGCCAGCTATTGCTAACACTATGCAGGTTCACACAGCTAGCTCACTAAAGAAATAACGTTGGTAAAAATCGATGGGCACAAGTTAAGCGAGGTGATGGCTGCAAGATGTGAAGTGATTAGAAGTGACTGAATGAATGGAGTGACCGCATGTAAATCACCGGATCCTTCAACGCAGGGGTTGACGTGCTGGATTTGATATTGTGACAGCCCATAGCAATCAGATCGGTCAGTTATTAGATAATCATACCGCCGCAAGTTAGCATTTAGCTATCCAGACGGATACAACTCCATTTTAACTGCCAAAATGCATTGGCTGCGGCCCCAGGTATTGGAATTAACGAGGAGTTACTGACTCGTGGTCACTGCTAATTTATGATCCCGGACACGAGTGAAACTAGGTGTGAGATCGGTGTAACATGAAATGAATTAACAAAACGACTTAATTGTTTATGCTTGAACATAAGCTGAAAGTTTTCTGAGGTTTCTGACGAAAGAAAACTGTGCGTTGTGAAACCATGTCTTAAGTATGGACCAAGATTCATTGTATCGTGGAGGACATAACTACGCAACTCAGTCACATTTCTGGTAATGGCCTTCAGTTCTTCATTTTTAAGTTAAATACCGTTATGACAAATGGGGTTGTAGCGAAAAGGCCGCCAAAGCAAAGGAAAGGTCCAACCTCAAATCCCTCCCAATACAGGTTGGAGTTGTGTGACCCTCGCGGCAAAGACTGTTAAAAATTTCCCTGTGGCGAGCAAACAAACCACCCATCAGACACCTGTGTCAGGTATATCAAAACGTTAGGTTTGAACCAAAACTCAACAACCCATGCCATCATTAACAGCTCGTTGCAGTAGGCTTCGTGTAAACGATCGAAGACAAGCAATGTCCAGAAATGAATTGTTTCAAAAGAGGTGGCATTAACTGTGATCATTGCTCAAAACCGTTGTTAGATGGACAATGTTTGGCCACTTTCAACTAGGTGAGCAATGCTATGATTTGCCCAATGGATTAGGTGCACCAAGAAGCGAAAAGACCGTGGAGAGGTACGCTTTTACTGTGAACCTGAAACAAACAGAAACTGGTGAAGTACACTTTTTTACAACTCTTCTACCATGAAAAGAAGAATGACAGTGTCCGATAAACGTGAAACTGCGTGCAAAAGTTGTCAACTGTGTTAGACATACGATGAATGTTGTAAGTTGTTCGGTATAATGAAATTCTTGTTAAAACGACTTATTTTCCGATTCTGGAGCTTTGTTACAACGATGTCAGAATGAATGTCTATTCTATGGTGCAATGAGAACACTTTCAAGGACGATGAAAGGTTTGCGTCACCGAGATATCAGTCTTTGTTTGAAGGATATTTATTCGTCCACTGTCAAACGTAAGGCAGGATGTTATATATATGTTTACCTGAATTCGAAAGGTGAAACTGCTTAGTGGAACAGATATCGGCACTGTTTCTGTACGATCTTAGGATGGATTACTAACACGTAGTTGATAGGATCACATCGTACTGTCAACAGCGTATGAGTGATCGCTGCAGTCAAAAGAAAGCATTTTGACCATGATTCAGAAGTCGGAAACATAATTGAAGATAGTAATAAGTGGAACATTAACTTGCAAGATAACTATCACAAAACTTCGGCTGTGATTCACCGTTCACAGCTGAGGTTTTGTTGCAGTAGAAACCTCAGCTGTGCAGAGTCAGTAGGTAGAATAATGCGTGTTGTCAAATGAGCAATAAACATCTAACCGATGCGACCCGAGATAAATCGAAAGTCGTCCAGAAAAATATGCCATTGTACAAAGCGAAAGTTTTACTGAAGATAACTTGGCCGTTAGACCAGAACGAAACGTAGATGACCAAAGTTAACTAAGATTGAGCTCGTCAGTGGATAAGAGAGAGGATTTGCTGAGTCAAAATGAAATGAATGGTCGTGGAGCCTGGCTAAGTTAGCACTAAGCAACTCACAAGTAACGTTCTCTAAAGCGAAGGAAAATAGTCTGTTTAGTCCAGCAAAACATTGACGAACAGTAAGTTGCAATTCACGACTGAACCGGTCTGGAAGCTGATGAGGTAATATCAGTTGTACAACAAAAACGATAATGTTTGTTCAGAACCAGGTCATCGTTTCGACAAGGTTGACATGGCAGTTCAGTACTACGGGTTGGAAGGGTGCTGTACAACGGTGAGATGTGGAACAGAAGAAACAGAGGTCACGTGAAACTGTTGAGCATGAAGGAAAGGACAAGAGTGGGTGCTGCCTGAGTGTGAACGTTTGCTGAGTCAAATAAGTTAGCTACCTTCGATCACACAAGCACAACATACCACCACAACTTAAGGTCATGTCATCGAAAATTTACAACTGACGGTGGCAAAGTCTGTTTGAGTATTTTTAATTGACAATGCATCCACTCGTTAGGTTTTTGTAGTTAACAATGGTTTTAGTCCAGGTTCAACGGAAAACTGTAAGTTATCTGTAGAGGGTCAGATTAAACAGATTGGCTCACGTAACCTGCTCATTTATTCCGAACTCCTTTAAGGATACTCATGGACAGCATCGGCGACATCTTGGTCCTGCTCACACTGACTTCAATGAGATGCGGTCAACTGAACGGACAAATGAACAGTGTAACATTACAACCGTCTTCCAACTTAGCTCCTATCAAGTCGAATTGGACGCGCTCCGCAAGCACAAACATTACACAGGGCGGTAGGCTAATCACCGTATCGCCACCTGTTTCGTTTCGAAATCCCTCCTTTGATAAGTACCTCACTGCCGCTTCACAGATGAAAACAATGCCAAACAGAGCGCTTGAACTCATCCTGTTACCAGCATGCGTCCCACCCTGCCAAAACGGGGGAGTCTGTAGAAAAGATGAGAAACAAAACACGGACTTCTGTCTCTGTCCTCAAGACTACACTGGATCAACATGTGAAATGTGTGAGTTATTTTTACAAGTAGTATATAAATTTGGTGATCATCAGACATGTTTTCGTTTTACTTTAACACATAACTTAATTTCGCCGGTTACTTCCGTAATGTTAATGTGGAATACACTTTTAGCTGTGACAGATGGACTACTACGTTTCGCGTTAAGTTAAATGTATGCACTTCTGTCTGGCTCATTGGGTTTGGTTAACTGCACTTATCGTGCGATTTCATCCATTATTTCTCACCCGTTGACTTGAATTCATTGAGCGATAACTTGTTTGATCTCGTATCCGTAATCCATCCGTTCCGGACTTCAAAGGTACCCTCGCCTCACTGTGCTGAAATAATCGCATCACGGAATTGGCCGCCTACCAGAATACTAAGGAAACCGGAGTCACGGTAAATGACTTTCACCTACAATCTCGTGATCTGACGGCGAATCACAGGCTATTCTAGTTTGTATGTTCAACATCCCACAAACCATTGCTGCTACCACAGCTCTCGAAGTGAGGATGAATTGGAAAATGACAACGATAATGTTTCCTATACTCAGTGTGGTGCGTGGCAGAATACAATCGGAAAATTTTACCTCAGTAACAGCATGTTCCGAAACACTGACTGATCACACATTCGGTAGTTCAGATCTGCATCTGAGATGCTGTATCTAGGTTGCATAAGGAACCTTCAGCTTTTAACGTTTGATATGGACCGGAGGCGCATGTCTGGGGACGTTTGAATGGCTTTGACGTTTCTGAGAAGAACCAGCTCATTCATGTAGACTTCAGCCTGACAGAAGACATCAGAAAAGATAATGTAACTTATGATGAATTTCGTCTCTCATACCGCTGGAGCTATAAATGAAAGTGGCAATGATGGTGCAGTAGCCGGAAACCCCGCTTCCAGCTTTATTGTTCAAAGTGATGGGAAGGAATGTTTTGGCATCTTAATGTACCCATACAAAAACCACTGCATATGTATGCCGCTGGACGAATAAAACTGCATAGTCTTGACGGTTGATTAGCTTATTGATGTGACTATTAGTGGTATAAAGGATAGAAAGCCAACCGATGTCCTTGACCACATCCAGAACAGAAGGGCATTTAGCAGTTTGGAGAAGATAGCTGTAACGTACAGCTGGAAGTAAAAGTCAGCTAACTGACCGATTACACTGCTCCAAAATATAACCCAGCGTTCTGAACACGGCACTTCCATACCACGAACCAGAACGAAAAAAGAAGCGATTTCCTCAAAAGCTGAAAGATGACCGTGTCCCCTATCACGGTTTCGGAGGGAAATGACATTTTGAGCCCCAAGCATCTGCAGCTTTATGTGTCTCTCGCTTCACCTGAGTTTTCGATTTGAGAATTTGACCTACAGTATAAGAGGGGAAAAGGAAAGCTAAGATTGTCTGTTTAAAAATGACTGTTGTATATGCAGCAAGCTATATACACGAAAAATTGTTTGCAAATTACAATCTGGTACCATCGTGTACACACGAATTTCTTAAAGCCAATCACGAACAGAAAACTTTCAAGTATATCAATTGATTTTGTTGCAATACATGATTGTTTGTCCGTTTGTGGTCATTTTTCATACCGGGTCTGTTTTGACCCGAAAAACAAGAAAGGTGTCTACTTAGTATACTCCTATTTTGTAACCTAATGGGTGAAGTTATGGCGGGTAACGTGCAGCAAAGTAAGCGTATCATTGCCTGAGTTACACGTGCATCCGGTGGTCGTACGTTCGTGCTTACAAACCGGGATGTCAGTGAACAAGGCCGTGGAAGCTATATGTAAACGTCTTTGTGCATTTCTACCATATTCTGTCCAATAAACCAATGTTGTTTTTAGTCGACATTTGCTTGGTATTTACATCCCTCCTGACCCACAACAGTTGGATATAGATCCTTCAGCCTATTGAATTGTCCAGAATTAACCGGTTTTGAGAGGTACTCACTTCAAACAGTGTGTGAAATATTTTAAAGGATGTCGTACGTTATTAAAAGTAACTATCTATGAACATCAGGTTACAGTGGGCCTAGCTTGTAATCAGTACCAGTCACATTAAACTGGTTGACGAAAAATTCCTTGGTCGTGCTCTACCCATATTGTAGCTATTTATGTGAAACTTTATTTGACGGTAGATATTGGATAGTGATGAGCTAATGTGAAGTGAGAGCGTCTAAATCTGTTCGTCTTCTGACCATTCTGTGTAATCTCTTTAAGATAGTTAGCCATGTTATGTTTTAAAAAGACCAATTCTCAACCAAAGAAAACAGGCTGTTACTTCGCCTTATGAACTTAAAATGTCAGGTTGCTCGTGAACACACGAATATTGATTTAACTTACGGATGCGTGAGTGACAGTCAGTACATGGTTATAAACAACTCAAACTGCTACCCTAAAGAAGTACATTCGTTCTACTTTTGTTAGTGAATAACCATTACTTTAGACAGTCAGTGTCGACGATAAGATTATTGATGATAGTAATAATTATGACTTGTTTCATTCATGCCGAATAAGTTGTTATTCAGCCATCGTCTGGTAGCTGAGACATAATGGTACTAACCAAGTTGCCACTTGCATGAATTGACACCTTGTACTGTTCGTTTAACTTGAATATCGTCCATCACAATGGGCGGACGTCAAAACCTGTTCGGATTGTTTCATTTTGTTAGTTTAAGAGGAATTTTAAATGTTCGGAGGTTCGAAAAAATACAAGTTTAGATGGCCTGAGAGATACAACATTAGTCGTACGCGAAATTTCTGAGAAAGAACGTAAAATTACGTTGCAATTTTAAACTTGGCACATAAATGGTCAACGCCAGGTTCTCCGACAACGGTTGCATATTCCGCCCAACTGTATGTTGCAACTGGGTGACCAACTTGCTAAGGAATCTGTTTCAGAAGAAGACGGTTTCGCTCTCCAGGAGGAGAACATGCACATAGTACATTCAACCGACAGCATGGCTGGTTGACTGATGATCGCACGGTAAGTTTCACACTTCGGTGACTCGATTACACTTTGAGAAGGATCACGTATTTGGCTAATACGTCTAGAAACTCACAGCAAGAATGGTTTTAATTCCACCATGAAATCTCAGTTTTTGACAAATGCGTCCGCATAATAGATAAACAACGCTGTTTACGCTAACCATGACCAATTGATGAGAAGCGCGTTGTGTTTTAATGAGGTCCTAGGCTACAACTATGTACGACGTTGACTTAAGCAAATCTGTCATTTGAATTCAGCACGCCCTCAGATGACTTGTTTTAACCACTACATTTTTTAAACCAACTCGACTTGGCACCTGATCATCAGTTCTGAACAGCTGGCACCAGTCAGTTACGGTTCCGCCTGAAACAGCTTATGTGTGACGTCTGACTGGCTGAATGTTCTCCAGGGAGGAAGCCCTGCAGCATCATCGCAACGCACAAACCCAACCATCCGCTTTCTCACTTGCTTAACAGCAGATTGCATGTCTGTCTCGGTGGCGCGATGGGAACAGCCGAGCACCGGAAGCGGCCTGGTTGTTCGAGTCGGTCTGTTGGTTGAACTCAAGGTCCGCGGATGTGCCTTCGTTTGGTTTAACATAGAAATACATTGTGTTTCGTGGATCAGTGGTTACGTCAGAACAACGGAACCGATCAACGCGAAAATTCAGCGCACATATGATTCGCCGTGACACAGAAATGATATTCTGGGATGCTAGAGAGGTCATTTGTCATGTCTATGAGCTCAAACAATCGGCACATCACGTGAGGTCGTCAACTGTCAAAACGAGTTTGCTGATTTGCATGAAAAAGTGGAAAATGAACGAATACAACGGTGTGCAATCAAGGTCCACCAGCTCATCCACAATATGGCAGAAGCTAACCACCCATGGCAAGAACATAGCAATTGGGAGGACACGTGTAGTGATCGAAATTAAGTTGAATGCGAATTTGGGACAAAACTATTTATCAGATATTCGTAATGCGCATAATGCTTGAAGGTTATTCATTGACTTCAGAGTTTGATTGGCGATGAAGTTTGTTTTGAAACCGTATGATCCCCGAGGAGTCACAGATTACCACCAGAATAGCTATAAATCCTAATCGGATTACCAAGTGCCCTAGGACTTTATGAAAATCTCTGGTAAGTTCCTTTGGAGTGTTAATTTCGGAAAAAGTGTCTTCAGGGATATCAAAAACTAGAAGGGGTTCTGCAAGCTGGAAATATCTATAAGATGATAAACGCGATCGCCCTTGAAGAACCGGAGATCCTTGTGCTCAAGGAGGCGAAATGTTTGAAGTATTCATGACAACTGTTATAAGAATATATGACCCTAATTCTGCAATGGTGTCTCTGAAATGGCGCTAAAAACTTGTAGTCTATATTACAAACAGAACCGACAACTTTGGGCATCAGATTCCGGATGTTTTTTAACTATGAGAAGCGATGTATCAACAGTTCGTTACCATATCTGAGCCGCCTTGAAGCTACCTCAATATACATTAATTGTTCGCCTGCAGCTGTTCGGAAATTAAGAACCTTCCGAACTTTCCCTCATCAGCGATTCTACTGAGGAAAAGACTAACTGTCTGGTTGAGAACACTTCACAGAAACTGTAATGGATTGTCACTAGAGATTCACTTCAATTTTCTACCAAAACAACATCACTGGTTATCAGACAGAAAAAGAAAAATCTATCTTCTCGTCAAACTACGTAAAACGTCAGATACAGGACATCCAAAAAACGGAAAGGCGGTTTTTATTAAGTTTTATAACTGGAATAGTTGTGGGTTTGACATGTGCAGAAAAAAACTATCCACCACTGGATGTTACATTAGCTTTATAACCGAGCACTGTCATCTCTGGTGAACGATCTGTAAGAATGCAAACCTTTTTATACTTCAAGTCTAAAGACTTAAGCCATCATTATTGTTCTTTGTGGAGAAAGCCTCGAGTGATCTTCTGTAAATTGTGCGCAAGCTTTTGTAACGTTTCTCTCATTCATTTAACCCCACCGTATTACTTTGTACAAAAAGCTGTTAGTACAGCAGAAAAAATGTGCCATTTTGTATGGAAAGGAGGCTGTGTTTTAGTTTAGTAATCATTTCAGGGGCTACTGGTACACTGGTCTCATTTTAGTTTAGTTCACGTCATATGTGTGAGTTGAAGAGTGCCGTCGGTTGGTGCTGACATTTTACAATGCAGTGCATCTTTACCCTGCATAACAAAATTGATGCCTTCACAGAAG
Organism: Paragonimus westermani; assembly: GCA_008508345.1. NCBI lineage: Eukaryota > Metazoa > Platyhelminthes > Trematoda > Plagiorchiida > Troglotrematidae > Paragonimus > Paragonimus westermani. The sequence goes on from QNGE01000775.1 coordinate 200,400, forward strand.
AACTACTCAAACATTGTTTCGCCTAACCAAACGAAGTGACTCCGTGGCGCATGATGCATCATCACCCAATCCAATGTTTCTGCATTGTACACACTCGTCAGAAGGCGAATACGGAAGAGGCATGTGGGAAGAATCAATACCTCACAAGTTGACATACGACAATCCGTTCACGGTCGAATTGGTATGGAGAAATTTTGGCATACGAGCCTCCAAATCGCTTGCAGTTGGTGTTCCAATGCATTCGAAAACAGGTTACTGGCATCCTTTTCGGATTAACGACCGAGGTGACCAAAGCCAAAGGACACCTGCGTACAACCGTCACTACAAGTGGCTTGAAGTGCACCGTTTATGGTCCCACTCTCAAACACAGTATCCACTGTAAACCCGAAGTATTGAGACTAGAAAAGTGTTCGCGGTGATGCTCGCAGTCGAGTCGATCTACCCAAGTTGGCCAAAGTTTAGATTAGTAAGAAATTGAAGCACTTATTCCTGTGAAATAAAACCATAATAAAACCTCTTGTGGGGTATAGGCTAAAAGAAAAGAACTGAAACTATCAGGCAAGAAGGAATTTATTATAAATATGCATATAGATGCAGTTTATATAGGATTAGGAAGGAAAGACAAAGATTTGAATTTGTAACCAAACTAAACTTCCAGCATGCATCATACCAGCAGAGCTAAAGGAAAAATAGATAGCAGACCGTCATGACCCAAGTTTCTCAAGAGGAGAATGTATGATTTATAACAACGAGGACAGCTGGTTGACAAGATCCAAGAAACGTATAAATGGCCCAACGTCCACCCCACTAATATGATGGTCAACCAATCCAGAAGAGCTAGCACCTTCCTCTTAGTGCCCTGTGCCTATGTCACCGCGACCAGTGTCACCTAAACATTATTTGAGAACCACACGACTAATTATATTGTCGAGCAATAGTTTTCCACCGAACCCTCGTACACCTGCCACGGTCGCACTATTGCTGTCCGGTTCAAGGTTAAGCCTTCTCATGATCTATGGCTGATATTATAGCATAAAAACTACTTTCTTTCGGTCGCCTGGACTTTATTTACTTGCTTCCAGCCGTCCACGCAGGAGCCACGTCGGGATCTGTACGTCAGCCATCCCACGGGTGCGTCTAATCCAACTAAAGTGAATAAGCAGCGGCGTGCCTTCAGTTCTGTTCTTGTCAGCACGCTGATGTGGGTCAAGGTTATGAACTGTGTCCCACTACCGGGAGCTCAAGATACTTGTTAGTCTGTTAGTAGTAAATCACGACTCACGCATGAAAACTAAACTGCATATGTGAACTCCGAGAAGACCGGAAGCCAGAAGTGACCATTGGGAACGTACATATGCACTATGTTTGACATGTCACCAAGGAGACTGTCATCCCAACACTACCGAGGATATGAATGCACGGCAGACGTGCAAAATAGTATTTACCTTCGTTATTCTGTATTTTGACGTAGCTTGTAATAGACGTCTTGCAGTAAGCAATTTCTCAGGCTAAGCGTTTTTCTGCGGTCACAACACGTAGATATTGCATCTGAAAGCGGTTCACACTCTGCACATTCCGACGATATCACATTTAAGTTTCACTGTTTTACAACAGCCTGGAATGCCTAATCGACGAGAAGTTAGGTTTACAACTTCATACTGTCGTCCTTCCAGATGTCTTTCAAGACGTTCAAAAGCAGTTATAGGCGAGCTCACAGATTACGGTACACGGAGAGGGAAACTGTTTAAAATAATGCAAACATTTAGCGGTAATCTGCATAATTGGACACATGGCCCCCAGACATCTCTTTTAGAAAGTATGACTGGTGATAACAAGAAAAACTTCAATCACAGTGTCGCTGGCTCTTGACCGTGTTACCAACGAGAACTTGAACGGTCGAGTTATTTGAAAGGTGCATATCAGGTCCTCTACCTAGAAAATCCAAGTGCAATGGGTTAATACCAGGAGTTCGACTAATACACAGTCAGTCAATGACCAGCTATGGCCAGGATCCAAATAAACAACGTTCAGTTAACTAAGTGATAACTTCTGTTTTACACAAAGCTGTAATAATCAGAGGACAGCTTCCGTTCCAATCCAGTAGTCGCTGATGTAGACTTTGAAGGACAAGTTCATAGGAAGTCATTGATGGGGCTGGTGCCCATGCACGCATGTTTGGACGAAAAACTGTACCTGGTTGACATCTGTGTGTAGCTGCGGAAATTTACTGGTACTGTTTTAAGAGAAGGTATAATAGATAAATCGCCAGCATAGAAACACGAATTTCCTTTGAAATTAACATCCTACTCAAACTTCTACGATGAGCTCATAGAGCAAAACACAATAGCATTAGAAAAATAATGCTATAGCACCACAAACACCACCTCTAGACATGTATGACAAAGACCTGATCGATTTTATATCCGTCGAGACCACAATGAAAAATATAAGCGAACACCTCACTTCTACGACATGGTTTTTAAGATATAACCAGGACGGTGAAGTATAATCGCACTGTTACGTAATCATTTATCTATCAAATTTTTGTTCACCGATGAGCCATTCTGTAGCGTGTGACATCGCACGTGTCACTGCTGCCAACCAGCGATAAACTTCGGTTTCTACAGTAGTGATGTAATTCCATAAGCGCGTGCTCACGTACCTTACAGTAGTTAGTTCAATATATTGTGGTTGTCATGTATATTGGAGATTTATGTAATTTACGACTACCTGGGTAATTCCGAGTCTACAGTTCTAAATGTAACACCGCACTAGAACACGTTCATCAAGTTCATCAAGGAGCAAACCAGTAGAAGAGCCGGGCTCCCATCAAGGACGCTTTGTCATCGGAAGAAATGTCACGTTTTGTATTGCTCATTTTGGTGACCTTACGCAGATCAACAAGCAAAGGGACTCGTGTGACTACGAGAAATTTCTGGACGATCTTAATAACATACCACCGGTAATCTTCTCATTGACCGCAGAGGTAAGTGATTGACATAGAATACCTTTGTGATCAATCATAGGTCCATGCGTCATTAACTTTTGGAGGCATAATGCGGTCGATTGGCTAAAACTGGCGGGTGTGATAATCTACAAGAACCATTTGTGAACAATCTGGACAACGACTGGATTCACGGCACCTGCCGCATCTGAGCATGTTGGTTCTCTGGCTGGTTCGAATCTAGTCACAGTTGAAATAATTCGCAACTGGATATCTTCTAAATTACCTTAGATATTACACCGGTCTGTGTGGTGTACAAACATTAGCTTCGAGAAATGGCCTCAATCAGCAAGTGTTCAACTCTCTTTGTCCTAACTGTAACGGCATAGACTTATATACTAGAGTTATAACTGGCCCGAGGATGAAGCTTAAACATAGAGTTGCTGACCACAGTGATTTCCCGGAAATAATTCTTTTCTTTGCGTACATTAGTGATTTTATTATCTTTTTCACAATAAATTGTCACACACTGTACAATTTCTTAGCGCATCGTGTTGTTGGAGTGAATGAACGTCTGGTAGATTAACTTCTAAACTTTTCATGTTTCAGCTGAAACAACCCCTTTGGAAACGTGCGATGATTACACGTGTAAGAATGGGGGTATATGTGTCGGTTCCTCCTCACAGCCGAACTGTTCTTGCCCAACAGAAGTCACGGGGAAATTTTGTGAAAGACGTGAGTATCAGAAAAACGAAGCCTGTTTGTAAAGTTGCACGAATCCCATTAAGATTGATGTTCACTTTATGTTACTCCCACGGATGAAGATGATGTCCAGTCCTGTAGATTTCAAAATGTTCTTTACTTAAATTTAACACCATCCAGTTAATCAAAGCTCTCACAATCAGAGAGACTGAGAAAAAAATTAGTAGGACAGAGTTTTACTTACTTCGACAAGACTGAAACTGGACGCCGGGTTGACGTTGTTAACTGCGTTAGCCATTTAGCCGCTACTTTCCAACCAACCACAGTCTAATCAAAACACCAAGATAATTACCCACACCCAAGCCCCCAAACTAGAGAAAATTTGATGTTTGCTAACCGAATTTGACAATCCGTATTGAAGACTGCTCTATGAAGTCTGCATTAGTGCGCTTCTCAAAATCCTTAGGAAATACGTGCGTTTACTGTTGAGCTATTGGAGATTTGGTTTATTTAAATTAACTACAACCTATGGATAAATGCAGGCTAGACATTCAGATTTACGCTATCAACGAGCTGTTAAACGATTGAAGCTCGAGTGTGGTGCTTTTTTAAAAAATTACTTATAGTGCGCAAGTGATTTTGCGCTGGGTCCTTGTCCACTAACAATTTGGAAAGTCCTTCTTGCATAGTCCCAACAAGCTTTCGGTAAAAAGAGCGTGGTGGGGTTTAGAAATAAACCACATAATGCTTAGGAGTATGATAAGTAGTTTCCCTAGTCCAGTCTGGGACCAAAGACAACAACCAAGGGGAAAAGGGGGAAGAACGCGAGGCGGGCTGCCATCCACCTGGCGGCATCCAAAACATGCCAAGCGGAAAGTATGTAAAAGCTTCGGGTGCGCTAAGCGACACTCAGACAGGCGCAAGTGAAATGACCTTAACGAATGGAATAACAGACCGGTGGTTAGGAAAAGGGGGAGAATTCAATGCACTCACTAGATGAACGATTAACGAAAGTGGCAATGAGTTTGTAACAGGTCTCCTACAGCAGACATACACACAAACCTGTGTTCAGAAAATGCAGGCCAAAAAACGGGAAGACACAATACCGTTGATCACTACAAATTTGACTGAAATCTTGGTCTGGGTGCGAGAGCTGTAATCGATTGTATCTGAGTCAAGTCAACCAAAACGTCGATTGTACATGATTGATTTCTTGAAATATTATTGTACAATTGAAAGTCTACAAAAAGAAGACCAATTTTCAGGTTGTAAATAGTTAAGCGAATCCAACTTTCAATACAAATAATTTTCAGTCATAGATCGCCAGTGGCGGTGGAGTTAGCGTATTGGAAAAGCCTGAGATCAAAGAACAACGACGGTCCGATCAGCGCTGAACAAACTCAGTTTGGTAGAAAAACAATGCCCTTTTCTATCCAGCTCCTTCCAGGCAAAATAACTAAGGGAATGCGACGGTTGCAATCGTTTGTGGATGATGTTCAAACTATTTAAAACCGAAGCCGTTCAGTAACTACTAACAGTATCCTTTTTGTGAATAAACGACAGCTCTTACGTTGACGATTGCTACTGGGCGACAAACTCGTTGCATTTTACGTGGTTATTAGTACCCACGACTTTGACCAAAACAAATGCGTTGTTTTAATCAAAAATGGGTTTAAACGATTTGCGTTTATCATTCCCTCACTTAAACAACTTCGCTGCTTTGATTGATTGACATCGACTGAAAACGGTTTCGTCCCGCAATAGGCTTTGCGGAACTAGGGGTAGCCGAACTTGCTACAATCAGAAAACCGCTCCGTCCTGATCCTATTAAAACGAAGCAAACCGACATGGTAACTGCGTTCGACCCAGTGGCCGTCTGTATAACCATCCTTGAACTGTGTTGCATATTCACAAAAAACCTCCCAAAAATATTGTTAACAAAGAAGACCAAATAGGTGCTATATCTTAGGACGTTCCGTTTTGGTGTCAAAGCTCGCTGAAACGCTGGTTAACGGTCTAATTTGTCCTTAAAAACACTTCAGTCGAACCAGTGTTTGAAGTCAGTATGCCCTTAATTCAGCAGCAGGGATCTGGACTGTGTATGGAGAACTATCAGGATATTTTCATCTTTGTAAGGTGAAGCAGTTCGTATTTGTAATTTTCTTAAGATAGGTTTATTTCTAATTTTAACGCAACAGCTGACCACAAATCACATATTATTGAAGCACAGTGACTGCCCGAAGTATAACTAAGAGTTGATTGCTATCTTGCCAATCCTGTGACCGTGGTAAAACACGGTATAATTAAACGAGCAATCAAAACGCGATAGCTAAACTTGGAGATGTTCTGCGAGCACCTACTTTTAGTGCACAGCCTGAAAGACCGGAACCATAAAATTTGTTCTAGCAAATGTTGAAGTGGATTAGTCCTGCTAGGTGACAATGTGCGAAGCACTTTTGCTGCGAACCCAGCCACATTTCGATACCCATAAAAATTTGCATTGGAAGCACCAATATTTCGGTAGGTGATTCGCTTAGTGAGTTTATCTGCGTTCTTTGCAATGGGATTTTTGAGAGCACTTTTCAGTCATTGTTTAGTAACATATTCATACAGTACACATTCGTACTGATTGCACCGTGAGTTTTTCAACCAACTTTATTGTTCAGCCTTTGGTATCCCATCGGAGAGAACATGGCGGAAGTAAGATCCCCAAAAATTGTGTGTAATCAACATAGGGTAACTAAATCAGAGATAGAAAGATTAAAACTCGTTTGCCGTGTGACGTAACAATTCATAAATATGCTGTATGAATAGTGGAGGCTGTGAACATCAGTAAAGTGGAGCTGCCTCTACTGAGTTTCCTGTCATTGGATCGACTCTGTGAAGGCCGTTACAAATTTTAGCTTTCGGCTATGCTCCAGATATAAAATATTGCGTTAATGGTTTAAGAAGCTTACGCTCAAAAGACCAGACAACTGGATGAACTGTTGACAGCTCACTTACAGTAAACCTATTGAGAAATATGTGAATCATGCTTTAAAAACCACTGTGAGAGTAGAATCTGGCGCACATCGGTACCGATATCGCACTCAATTCAATGCAGATGAGACCATCCTGCAAATGTTTTTAGCAGATTAAATAATCCACAGAATTCCTAGGTACATTTATATTGCTCATTGATCAGGGACTGTTTCATCCTATCCCTACTGCCACAAGCAGCAGAGACGGTCTTACTGTAGGTAGGTTATGCCTAGATAACTGAGCGTGCTTAGCACCCGATGTGTTTCCTGACAACTTGTCTTACCACAATAAGGCTTCGTGAGCGTTGTAAACATCCCTCTTTATTCTAGGTAGCTTCCATGTTGGGTCCAAATACTTCTTTGATTCCACCAAAAACTGAGAATATATATCTAGAACTCAACAAAATAGCTTAGCTTTTATGATCATACACATCGAACGTCTTGGCTAGGCGAATACAGTAGGAGGAGACACACTCGCACAGATGCTGCATGAAAACCTGTTGCACACTGCTCAAATGAACAGCACAAGCATAATGACATCCGGTTCGAGTTAGCCAGTCACAACGTACAAAGCTAAATAACGCCTACACCTATCACTTGAGACAGGCAGCTTGTATTTCACTATCGGTGATTCCACTCATGCACCACGTATCCAACGTAAACACGTAGGTATAAGTATAGGACACATGGGAGTAAAACTTCTGCGCTCATTATGCCAATGTTGGTTAGCCAGTTGATAGATTAGAATGAAACTGAAACCCTTACATCTCGGGAACTGAACAAACATTGGTAAGATTCGGATTGATAAGGAATATATTGTAAATATAGAGGAAAGTGGATTAATATGTAAGTGCGTCTTACAGCACACTAGAAAGTATAAAGAAAGAGAAAAGATCGGGGCTGGAATCAACAACGCAAAACATTCATAGTATTATACATCAACAAATCTGATAGAAAAGAAGAGTAAAAGGCTAAAATGAAATAAGTTTCTGGAAGGGACAGCGTGTGAGTTTTTCAGCGACAGCGGTTAATGTGTGATACGGAAGTAAAGGTACACAAGTGACAAACTAACTGAGCCAAAACTACTCGTCGTCTCCTGGCAGACAGTTAATTATTGGTACGTCAATGTCCCAATAATCCCAGACGGCCAGGGCATTCACGGCCCCATTCATCGCAACGCCGTGTAGTCACATCATCACGACCAATCGCACCTACGGTTATTTTGCGTACTACACGCTTCAATATACTGCATAGTGACTGTTGCCTACTGAACCTTCGGACGCCCATCCTGATAGTATTCCACCAGACAGTTCGGTTTAAATTTAAATCTTCCCGAAATCTAAAATCAATGCTACAACGCAAAAAGCTCACTCAGATAACATCCTGGTATCGCCGACTATCAGGTGTCTGATTTACCCTTCCTCATAGCAGCTGATTGGGTGTATGGTTGTCCTACATTTCACTGACGTGTCTTAGTCGATGAAACTTAATGAATATAGGCACGACTCCATTCCCATCCACTTCCGTTCTCCTAAGTGTTACAGTTTCCAGAATCATGTTTAACCACCGAATAGTCTATTCGCGTCTTGAACAGTACAAATGAACACTGTTCGAAATGCGCGAATTCCGCTGATACTAATTCCAGGTTTCAACGCCGTACAGCAGTACGGACAACAGCATTGGGTGGTGGACTCATGGATTTATGGTCAGCTTCAGGCTGTGACTCTCCCATACACGTCTTTCGAGACATCCAGAGGCCACTCTAGCCTTCTCCACACGAGCTAATAACTCGCGGCCCGTAGGTAAGTCGGCTGACCAGCTGCTATCCAAGTAGCAGATATCTGCATGGCTGTTAACAGCCTCTTCGTTGATGTAGATTTAGGATGCATGTGTGGGGACGTCACCTCCGACCAAAGAGGGCTGAAAGGAAAAAATGTCTTACTTGTTTTCAAGTTGATCATCACTCACATTTGATCCCAGCGTTCGCATTCAGATAGGCTATCCAGCCAGCCTCTTTCGAAAAGAAGCACTAGACTCGAGTTTCGCTCTCATTAGAGCTCGTCAGTAGTGCATATCCTTGCCACGGCCGGGATTTGAACTCCGGACATTTTAATCATGAGGCAACCGTGTTAACCACTGCGCCATTGACCTCACATTAGGCATGACCGAATTATCAAATCTGAACGCTCAACCACTCTTACTTGTGAGCAATGATCAGGTTGCCGATCGTCTCGAGAGGAGACACAGTTACTGCCTGTTAACTTTAATTGATAATCCAGAGATTAGGACTTCTGAGACAGGTCGGAATCACTGAACTCATTAAACCTGCAAGGCGATATTTTAGATTACTGATGAGTAGTCGGGGATTTGGTTTATTTTCAAGTTGACCATCACTCACATTTGATCGCAGCGTTCGCATTCAGATAGACTTTTCAACCAGCCTCTTTCAAAAAGAAGCACTAGACTCGAGTTTCCCTCTCTTACTTGTGTTGACATCCGACCCAGACATGAATGCTGTGGTTGCGAAAGCCGTTGTCAGTCGCTGAAGTTTGTCTTTAATGCGTGCGAACAGAAGCATGATCGTCGTTGAGATTTGTAACCGGTTTTTGTGCGCCGGAAAGTCGAATATTCAATAGATGCCTATCCATTCGGTAAGCAACTTCAACGCCGTTTTCCGTCAATTCCTGGAGAGCGACTGTTAGCAGCCCCGTCAAGTAAACTGAATAGGGTTGGGGCTAGAATACAACCCCGCTTATCATGCAACACCCAAATCAAACTGACGAGCTTACTTGAACATCCACGCCTACCGAGCATTACCCAAAGTGCCTCGCGACTCATGGAGTCAGAGACTTCCGCGAAATCCACGAAGACGGCCTAATGAGGCCGGGTACTTTTCCGACAATTCAGCTGAATTCGCTGAGTAGTAACCACCTTGTCGGCCGTACTACAAGTCGCCCGAATTCCACAATATTCCTCATGAACGTTGGCTTTCAAAAAAACCTTGCTCACTCGGATCAGCAGACTAATGTTCCGACTGCTGTTAGGACATCAGTTGCCACTCTTACCTTTGAATAATGCACGACAATGGCATCGTTGGGCTCTTGTGACACTGCTTCATGCTTCCAGATGGAGTAGACCAGCTGGAGTGAAGCGCATTTCAACTCTGGTTCGTAACTCTTCAATGCTCCACCTCGCAATTCATTCGTGCCTGTAGCGTTTCTACTGTGCAATCATCTACTAACTCTCCGCAACTTTGATAATTCCGGGACGACAAAAAGTGAAGATTTGAAGACCCGTTTCACCAGGCTGTTCACGATCACTAAGTCACTGGTAGCAGGGCGATTCAGAAAGCTACCAAAGTGTTCCCAGCAGACTTCTATAATGTCATCTGGCCGGGTGAATGAACAGCCGGTCCCGACTCCAATCACTACTTTGGTAGACTGGACAGATGGACCGAAAATCGCCTCAAAGGAACCGTAGAGCTGTTGCGTTGTTGGCAATCGTCGCAGCGTCGCATCCGTTTACCTTGCTTCCTTCACTGCTTCTCCTTGATTCCTCAAACACGTTCGGCCAATTGACGACGAGCACCTCTGTACATCGCTCTCTTCGTTATCCGGGTCCGTTGTGGAGGCGGTGAACATTGCACGCTTTTTTAAATACAAAGCTGGGGGTAACTGCATTATTGTCTTTGAACCAGTTTGAAGACGTGTGGCGCTAGATGCCGATTGTCGCGTTGCTGCTGTCGTGGTCCGTTTCTGTTAGGTACACTTGGTAGCTGTGGATACAGGAGCGCTTTTCGGACGAGCGACGTTGGGCGAAAAGAGTGCCATTTGTGTGCGGGTACCTTTTTTAATACCCTTCTTGCTGAGTCTGAAGACAGCAGTGACGCAACTAAGGAAAGTTTTTCTGTTGTATGCTCTTAGGAAAGTGCATCACTATCTAAACACTCCTACATATTCGGTAGCTCAACACATAAACATATGAACTAAACCCTTTTTATCGGGCTGCCCCCCTTTCAGTCAGACTGACATAGTTGAACCTGGAAAGATCTAAGTTCTAGTCAGCATAGCCCGCCGGATCAAAATGGTACACAAGCCTGGTCCCCACCCCAAGGTGGCAAAAAAGGTAAGGGAACACACACATTCATCAGTACATGTCATTTCCAAAGGTAGTCTGGTGTTGATTAACCAGTATTTCTGTTCGCAGAAATGCGGCTTCTATTTGTTAACTGCTGTCTTCCCCGTGAGCCACAGATTCGTTCGCTTTTTGCTGCGTAGTATATACGAAGGCATTAATCCAGGTTCCATTGTGGTCAGTATGTCAACAACTGTCGGGAGATAGGTGACATCGGTTCCTTTTTAATCATCACACTGGCCGCGATATTGTGCTTTCCGTGAATGATTTGCGGACTCAAACTAGAATGTGCTCGTCGACCCGATTACGTACTTACCGTCCCGTTCTGACAACATAAGCTATCCGGCACTCAAACTAGAAGTCATAAGTGACGTAAGATTTCGCATAAATGGATAGCGATGTGTGGATTCAAATAGTGGTGAACAGCATGACCAGTTGATTTCAACGGTTGCTTTTATTATCACTAATTAACAGTCATATTTTTAATTTCGCGGTCTGTCATATTACACGTTTTACTGAAAACTCTGTAACTGTCTCGGGTTGATAAATAGTCACTTCCATTTTTTGTGTGGAATAGAGTTGTCGCCATTATCAAGTACAACATTCGCGGCTGCAACTTTCTATCGTCGTTCCGTAAAATGGTGGCTTGGAAAAGACTAAATGTTAAACCTCCTGACAGTCGAAATTAAGAAAGGAACTAAATTTGTTCCTCAGCTTGACTTACGTTGCACTGTCACCATCAATGTGTGACTATGATTTGCGTACTTTTAAGTAAAATTGACAATCAGGGGAGTTACCAATTATGGAGGATTTCGGAAACTACCAATAATTTTGCCGCCGTCATCGGTATCTACAACGAAAGTTCCCTTAATAGTGTCGGTATGTGAGGTAGTTTGTGACAATTTGTAACAACCGGAGTTACAGCCTAAAACAGTTAAACCGTGATAACCATGCTGCTAGGATCAAAAATTCAATAAATATCGGCAACCAAATTGGACTGACCAAGTGAAACTAAGTAGAAATGACAGTTGTATTATCCGTATTTCGTATAATGACGTTTTATATTGACTCGTTTACATGATAATGGTTCAGTCGCCACGTCCTTGCTGGTTAACTTCGGTGTGTTTGAGGGGAGAGACTCACATCCGCCTTGCATCTTTAGTACCCAGCCATACTCTGCAACCACAGGTCGTGCAACATAACTAAACGCAGATATTTAATGGTTTGAATTAAATATCGAGGATTTAGAATACTTCAGTTTGAGCACAATCCGTATACGATCACACTCCTCACACTTAGGTAAGCGTTTCTGTCAGCTCGATCGGGCACACTGAACACTATTGAAACAATGTTGCGGTTGAGCGTTTAGATATAACTGATCGGTCATGTCTAGTGTGAGCTCACTGACGCTGTAGTTAAGACACCAATCAAACAAACTTGAAGGGTCGAAATGCAACTTTTGGATCGGACGAGGATATGCACTACCGATGAGCCCTAGCGAAAGCGAGACTGAAGTTCAGTGGTCCCTTACGAAGTGGGCTGGCCGAAAGTCTTATCTGAATGTCAGGACTACGATTAAATGAGAGTGATGCTCGACTTAGAATCAACGGAACCCACGACTAATCATCAGTGGGTGGTATTGGATGTGGAATAATCCAATGATTTGCTGAAAGAACTGCCCTATCTTGGGTGTGGCTGTTTCAATGTTGTGAATTTTCTAATATCAGTTCACATTCTTATTGTGTTACTGAAGAACAGCCAGGGGTTTGATTAGCCTCAAGTTGAACATCACTCACATTTGCTTGAGGGAAGGTCTATCCGAATGCGAAGGCTGTGATTATGTGCTGCGTTCTTCTTAAAAGTAACTCAGTCCACGGCTACTTATCAGTAGCTTGAAATAACCCTTAGTAGGTCTAATGAAACCGAAGATTTCGACCGACCTCGGAGGTCCCAATCGCAAGATTGTCGGTTGGAGTGAACAAGACGGTTACTCTATCTCCTGTTGAGACGATCGGATAATCAGAGCAGTATTACCAAGCAAAAGTGGTCGAGTGTTCAAGTGCGATAATTCGGTCGTTCCTAATGTGAGGTCAGTCACACAGAGGTCAACATGGTCACCTCATGAAAGTGTGGCCGAAGTTCAAATCGTGGCCGTGACAAGGATATACACTAAGGATGAGCTCTAATGAGAGCGAAACTCGATTCTAGTGCTTCCTGTCGAAAGGGGCCAGTTGAAAAGTCTATTTGAATTCGACAACTGCGATCAAATTTGAGTGAGGCTCAACCTAACTAACAGTTATTTAGCAGTTAAACGTCACCGAATGTGCACGACTGGTTTTGTGTCTGTTGTCACTCCCTGGTGAACGTCGAAAATACGCTCCACTAGAGAAAGAGCCAATACTGAAATGTGTAGTCGCTAACTTACTTGAGTGTTACTTCATCTGTTGCCTGAAACTCATTGGGTTCCGTGGATCGGTGCACGTGTCTTATGCGATCGTACTTTGTAAAATTACAACGCATTCTAGATTCCTGAGGCAGGCTGAACTTCTAGTAAAGACTAGGTACACCTGCATTACTCTGCCGGCCTCTGTAAGTCTGTGATAAAATGATTCAGCTAACTCACAAATAGGTCACCACCTGAAAGGCTATAAAATTTATTCAAAGTAAGTTTAAAGCCTAAATAATTTCATGATTTGGCCATGTGTTCTTATGTATCTTTACAGTTAACACTGCTATAATAGGGTTGTTCATTGTTAGTCTGCATGACTCTACCGGTTAGCTTTGATAAGTTTGAACAAATTAATGTCAGAACAACACGTCTTCATTGTGCCAAGGTGTCCGAACATACGAATTGCATTTGCAATTGTTTGAAAATGGCCGGTCACTTTCGTGGAATAAATCTTTCGAAGATCGAGAGAGTCCCATTTATCGCACTGTGTCCAGTGGCATCGTTGACATGGTAAGTGCTCATGCGTGATAATAAGTCTGGAATTTTCTCATGTATTTTGAGAAGCCTTAGGTTCTTTTAATGAGTCCACACAGTGAAACCGAAAAAATGTCTTGTGAAATAACAGCCATCTCGTGCAATTTTGCTATTTACTTAACCTGCAGCCTAGCAGTGCTCCATGGTTCGGTGAAAGAAATTCGAAATGGAACGTCAGTGATCACGTGGTATTTTGATAAATACCAAGAAAACCGCGACCTCGCTGATAGTTATTCCTTTATATAGACTGAGAGGCGATCACCACAGACAATGATGACTTGGACGAACGTTACTGAAAGTGACTTCTAATATGTATTTCCTGCACAAATCTGACGGAGCATTTAAGAACATACTTTCCATTCTGTAAATCGAGACCTCTGTCAGTGCCTGTAATTTAAGTGTCCCCACAGTTACTTGTGAATCTAACACTCGTTGCAACGTACACTGTTTAGCAACCAATACTCTTGGAGAAGTTTTAGGCGGCGGTTGGGCTTACATTATCAGGCGAAGTGTCACGAAACTTCTGATATAGATCCCATACTTGTTTTAGAGGCCAACCACATTAGATGATCACCTTCAAACGATAACTTTATATGAGAAACCTTTCAAACCCCCAGCAGATACCTACTTAAACCCTGTAAGCAGGAGATGGACAACAATCTGTATGCGAAATTCTCGGATTTTGCTGTGCTGGTAAGTTTATACTAAAGAGGCTAGTAGGTGAACCTTCTTTATTGCCCTTGCCTTGCTTGATTGCTCAGATGTGGTTTGATCGGAATAAGCTGATGTTTGGTAGAAGCAATCGACCTCTTGTGCACAATCCTGCCCAACGTTTGGTTTGCTCTACTAACAATTATTGAGGATGCTGGCCAACTAGGCACCTGTTGCATCGCATACAGTTTAACAACCCAATTTAAAAACTTCGTTTTTGAACCTTGGTTAGTTCCCACATGAAGTGAATCGGTTCATAACTGGCCGCTACACACCACTGGTTTTGAAACACGACATAAGAACGTTTTTACCTAACGTTATCTAATTAGCTGACACTGAAGACGAGCGTTGTAACAATTTCAAGTGTCAATGGTACACGCGTCTTCTAATTAGGTTAATAAGATTTACAAAATATCTCTATTTACCTCACTTATGCGGCCGCTAATTATTACCCACAGTACAATTAATCACCTTGAATCATTATATCCCCTCTTTTTGTTCATCCGTAGTAATCTCGTATTTACTGCTGTACTACCTTGCTACATTCTATAGCGGTCCACACTTACTAGCCATATGCAATCGTGGTTCCTAAGGCATGTTGACGAGTGTGTTAGTTATGGGAGATTTTAGCGCTTCTAGAAGAATCTCGTTCCGTGCCACATTTGGCGTATGTGATCCGCTTAACACATTTTTCGTATTGAAACGGCAGCTACAACGGTTAGTCACAAGAAGCCGATTGAATTTCAGATCATTTTTTGGTTGTTTTAGAAAACCACGGGTTAGTTTTATTTGTCTACAAAGGCTCTTGCTTTATCCGGGTTAACAACATGATAAAATTCTTCTGGACGCCTCCTCTAATGAAGCTCTCCGACCCGTTCTAAACTTTGTTAAGTTCGGTGCAAATACCACTGAGACATTTTTACCCTCTAGTGCAACCAAGGGAACTGTGGCTGTATTCTGACGACGTGACCGTCAAAGTGTAGTGTAGCAGAGGCTGAACATCAGCGACCTTGACAAGGATCGTATCTCACGCGATTTGTTGATCAAAGACAGTATAGAATGTCATCTATACGTCGGGCATTTCTTGTGGCAGTAAGTATAGATTCAGTATAGATTTGTGATGATGACCAGTCCACACACTACATGGAACTGGGTGACTGAACAACAGGCTTTGAGGATAACGGTAATTTGAACGCATCCGCCGGACAGGATAAATTCATTTGATGTAATCAGCAGATAACATCACTCCATTTGATCAGTGTACTACAGTGTGCCCATCTTGTGTATGTCGTTGAATATAATCGCGCAGTTCGACCATTCTAATGTATACTGCTTGGTATATTCATATTTAGAAACATTGTGATGCGAATCGATTTTTGCAGTAAAAAGAAATCAATATGATTTGTTGATAGGTCGGCTAGGGCCAGAGTGAAGGCAACAAAGCTGTTTCCACCTATGAGAGGATAGCTTGGGATATTTACTTTTAAACATGATGATATGTACGTTCTCAATTTTGCTCACGTCGAACTAACAGTTAGTAACTTATGTAAACGGTTTTGAATGAATAATTACTTAAACCAATACGTATGACATCAAGTTCTGCGTGAACACTCATACTTGAATGAGATGTGGATGTAACATGCTTCCAAACCTTTAGCCTGTGAGTGAAAGGCAACAGCACAATAGGTACGTTTTCACCAGCTTCTCCGTTTGAATCGGCACGACAAGTCGTCCATGGGTACCACGCGTTCCAGCCTTGCTTCAATGTCAGTGGGATTCTAGAATCTGTCGTTAAGCCAACCTCAGGATGTTCTGCATTACAACGAGTCGGCTAGAAAGTTGCTGTTGAAGTACCACATGGAGAAAGGAGGGACTGTGGTAATTCTCTCAGCTGCAGTCCTGAGTGATGAGATAAAGCAGAGTTCGAAAAGAGAGCAGACAGTTATAACATTGTGTACCAAGAATAAACATGGTTTATATATCGCAGACGCTTAGGCTACCCATTGCCACATGTGTCACCAGAAGGTGGACAATTGTTTAGTGAGAAATATCCTGGACATCTGTGAACTAAATGTGTTGATTTCCTACAGCGGTCTTATCTGACTAAAGAACGAAAGGAACTAATGTTCAACTTAACAGAACAAGGCTCAGCGTATGGATAATGTAAGAGAATGTGGAGTTTACGCCATAGATATGTCACTGAAGGAAGCGGATTTTTGAAGATGTGCTCAACGGGTGTGCAATTTCATAGTAGCTTATGTGAGTGTAGGCAAAGTGAGTGCTAGCTGCGATGTACACACTGCTTTCAAGGTGCAATTATCTTGTACCAAGGATGTAGCAATGAAGGGAGTGATATTTTCCCGTTTTGAAATTATATGCGGCTACCTAAATTTATCTTCTCGTTCAAAATGAAAACTTCAGTTTTCGTTGTCTATTCGTGTGCCTAGTTCTTTCATTGTTTTATGGTCAGTCCACAACGTAGAATTGCGCAACGAATTAAGTTTGATCTGCCATGATATCGGGCTTGTTACCTCTTAAACCCAATCAACTGTTTCAAAAATGCTCATTGTTTACGCATTTTGCTTTCGTGAGAGTGCTTTCCTTCTTTGGCCTGAAAGACTACATAGAGAATAGCAAAGCATGTGATGTGTTAAATGGTGTTACGTAACTGCATTCGCAAGAAAATGAACGACCGAGACCACTGCATCTCAAAAAGCCCGTTTCTGACCAGTTCCGATTACTCTACGAATGAAAATATTTTCGTTGTTCCCAATTTCTTTTCAGCAGTGCACATTTTCTGATCGTCCATTAGCTCATCCAATATTTGTTTGTTCGAATCTACCTCATTTATGACTGTAGCGAACAGATTTGCCTTCACTTTTCTTGATTTACTGTTGGTTATTCACACTTCAATTATCGATTGGCAATCACAGAGTCCTTTCACTATTGTCCCTTCTTATCAGACCCAGGAATTACTCGGGGCCACTTTCGACGTTAATATTGGTGAATCAAAACTTTCTGTTGTACATCTGTCCACTTATTAGTTATTACTGCATCCGGAGATACATTTATACACTTCCGAGCCGCAATGAGCTTATTTATCTAATACGAACTGGTGAAAACCCAAGCTTAATTATATCATACGGAGACAGAAGTAAACGTGCACAGGAAGCTTCTCATGTACCTAAGGTATGAAATAACGTTGGACGCCGTTTCAACCCACCGCCTGTATCCTGTCTGAAACAGAACCGACTGAAAGCTGCGTGAATTCCGCCAATTTCATGCGACCGGTTGCAAAGTTGAGATCATCATCATCATCATCATCTGGAATGTCAATTCCTTAACATAATATCAGCCAGCTTTTGGGGTGTGTTGGAAATCACTTTTCACATTCCTGTTATTTTCTCAGTCCTCGAAAAATAACACTGTTTAACGTTTATCGTTCACGTAGTGTTACTTGTATAAATGTTGGTCTAGCTGTATTCGGGGTGACCCTCTGGAGTAATGCGTTTCTACAATAGTGAAACCAGTGTTTCAATTTTGCATTACTGACAAGTATAACAAGAAGTAGAACAGTGGTGAAGTTAGCCCTTTTGTCGTGACTAATCCAGTCCAAAATTAGCCTTAGGTGCAAATGGACTGTGGCATTTTCATGGAACATCAGTTACAATGTATCTTCAAGAGCTGCCGAAGCGCGATAAATCGCTGTAATTATATGTTTATCTCTGATGACGTTAATATGGATTCACTTCACACAAGATACCGTTGAAAAAGTTCAATGACTTCTGTAATTTCAGCACGAACAGAAGTCCCAACCGTGAGGTGTCTGGGTGTACTTAACAACTATAATGTCTCTTCATGGGACGATTGGCCAATATGAGCGTTGCGCACATATCAATGTGCCGAGCGTTCGGCTATGCTGATTGGACCGTGAGTAGTTTGATGTCAGCATCGCACTGGTTACCAAGGTTGACCCATGAAAGCGTGGCCAGAGTCCAAATTCCGGCCGTAACAAGCAGCTGATTATAATTCGTTCATATATGACATGGAAAAACGTCATTTTAGTGTAAGCACCTACGTGTAGTGTTAAC
Organism: Paragonimus westermani; assembly: GCA_008508345.1. Taxonomy (NCBI): domain Eukaryota; kingdom Metazoa; phylum Platyhelminthes; class Trematoda; order Plagiorchiida; family Troglotrematidae; genus Paragonimus; species Paragonimus westermani. Next base: position 218,985 of record QNGE01000775.1, read on the forward strand.
CTGAAAGCTGTAAGTCCGTGATAAACAACGACAAACGGCAGGGTGGAAGGGGACATTTTGCACCGCTTGACTAGCGTTGATCAGCCGTGTGTGCTTCATTGCTTGTTTGAAATCAGCCTGCCAATGTCGTATATCGTCAGCTGGTATCAGAGAAGTGCCTTTGTGGCCGATCCAGTGAGCTCAGTTGGATGTCGTTGTTTCACAGAACAGCTGCGTCATTATGACAAGCAACAAAAACCGTTGTAGTGGATAGTTCAAAACACTGGACAACCAGTTTTTTAGAGATTTATAAAATATCGGCAATGTGAAAATATTGTTATTTTGTAACCGCAGCCATGCGACATAAAAAGTGGGTCGAACGGAGATTAATCACTGCGGTAAAACGCTTTTCACAACTGGTTAGTATAAAACGGCTCGCAACACTTTCAACACTGCGTTCCCAGAGACTATAGCAACCACAGTTAAGAGCTCGAAATAACTGACGATCATGCACGCTATAATCGATTGCTGACAGAAGGGTGCAGAAAACAGTGTCCGCTGCGAGCTACGAGCATTGCGTTTGCCTTTTACGGGTTGTGGGTTCACGTGGCATGGACTGAGGAGAGCCGCAATTAAATTCATTTACGAGATAGTCGTCACCTACTGTGGTAAGTGCTCCGTCACACCTGCTTTTCAAACTAGCTGTGATTCTGCCCATGTATGACGCGCTGTTTGAACGGACGTGAGTAGTGCGATGAAAAACTTAATAAAAAAAGGCGGTCAAGAAAGTATAGAGGAATGTGAATGCGCAAGACGTTTTGGGACTGCACCGAACTGCTTTTGTGAGGAGGCAGTAATACGTCATTTGTCTATGAGAAAGCACTGGACATTTTGATTCCAAGCGTTACGTCCTCAACTCACACCATCACGTCGTAATTCTGTCGAAGATTCATAAAAGTATTCAGGTAGCAATACTGATGAAAACTGTAACACCGTTAGTCTAAACCAACTAGAACTGTTGCTTATCACTTATGCGATAGCACAGTTCAGAACCATGTAACGGTGTTCACTTAAATACCGATAACGGTAGCGAGACTTTTTGACAGCACCGATTGAGCAATGATTAAAATTTGAACAAAGGATATTAGGAAGCATCCTTTTTACAGCCATCATCCTTGATTGGAAAGTCTTTTATTTTTCGATCTCAACGCACCCAGTAGGACGGAATGTTTCCTCAAGCACTATATAAAATCGAGTCGATCTCCCTCAAATTTGCTGTATTAAGTGCACGCGGTGGTAGAACACGCTTTGATCTAGGCAACATTAGTTTACTTGACGGTTTGCTGAGGAGTATTCACTTACTCAACTATCATTTCTCCCCAGACCACTTGTGTGACACTCCACCGTTTACCTGACATCACACAATTCCATCGACCTCGTTATACTAACGAAAGGTTTTAGCCGAACCATTTGGCGACTATTCCATTTCACGAAGTTGAACGTAAGCATGGGCATGCTAGTCATTCGATGATGATATTATTTCTATGAAAAGTTGTTATTTTCCCCGTGTAATTTGACAAAAGGAGTATGGGTTGACTGTTCGGAGTCCACCAGAGTGTGGTTTTGACGAACTTTTATTATAATTGGTTATCTCTAAAAAATAGTAGTACACTACCTAGCATCATGCGGAAAAGTGAGTGGCTGCAACGTTCCAGTAAGGCACCCTAATGAATTTGTGGATTTCACTTACTGAGAAAATCGAGACAAATAATTCGTAAATCTTCACTCATTGAAGCTAAGAGATTTACTGCAAAAGGAAGTATCCCAAATTCCGTTCAGTTGAAATGAACAGATACTTCAAACTGGCACTAAAACGATGAAGTGCTAAATGAGTTTTCAAAACCCATCATAACACCAAATTTCTACCTTGTGATACTCAATCGTTCGACCTTATCTTTACAGAACAACCTGAGCACAGGCTTGATCAAATGATTTCAAAGACAACCGAATGACAGTGTCTGATTATTCAGGGTCATGGAATTCGAATCAGCAAACACATATCGCGTTGCCCATCGATAACACACATAAGTTACACCAAATCTGAAAAAGCGAGTAACAACACACCATACAGGATGTTACTGTTTGCATACCACATTCTACCGGTTGCATTTCGTTCCGAACCGTCGCGGACGATGTTAACAGTTTCTTGTCATATACTTGTTTTTTCTGTTCGTTTTGCAATCTGTTACCACAAATTTTAACCAGTTCTAGTCCGTAAAGAATATGAGGAGTCATGTGAAAACAAACATCCGTTGAATAAGAGTCGGCATTCTGCAAAAGTTATTTCTGTGATCGATATCGGGTAAAAGCTACGCGGTACTACCCGCGACAGTGCCATCTATTCGAATCTGTTTTATACGTTAAAATGCCTACTATGTTTCGAAAATAATTATCTGAAATTTTACCTTGGAAGTTGTTCACATAACTGCAAACAGCACGAATAAACATCCCTTCGTTTGATTCTTCTCTTCAGCTTCACCTGGCATCTAAGCTCGGTGATGATGAACTCTTGGTTCGAACTTACTATGGTACCGAATTCAAAAGCTTCTACAACGGGTCAGTTTGGGCTATAGCTCAAGTGAAGTTTGACTTAAATGATTCGCTGGCTGCCCGATACACTCAGGATCATGTGCAGGCTCACTTGATAACCGGTGGTACAAAATTGCTGAAGTTGCTGATGAACACCACGGTCAGTTCTCCAACTGATTTCGGACAGGTCAACATATCCACGTTTGTTGTTCACGGTAAGCAACGTTTGATTTAAGAGCTTTTGATATTGAGTTGATGGATACCACAAACGGATCGAGGAGGAACTGAATAAAGACCCACTATGATAGACACTGCGCCGTCAACACGAGAAAAACTGCCATAACCGTCTTAACGTGGTGGAAGCTGATCGTGTTACCGATCCGGTTATTTTCGACAGCATAAGATTACATTCCTACCTGACGAACTGTAGGTTCTATCGGGGATTTTGCGTTAATCGAGCAAGCAGAAAACAACAATGGGTAAGTAAGAGATGGACCGCTGTTCAAATTTACCTCAGAATTGCGACACATTTGCGTTCATCCTCATCACAAGTCCTGTCGGAATTGGAAGATAGTAACCCATCGGCGGGTTGGTTCTTTTGCCAGATACCACAGAATTACTGACGTCCATAGACGAGAACAAATGTCTAGAGCGTTTGCAGAAAACTCTGCCCTCTAATTATTCCAGGTGGCTCAAAGTTGATGCTCATAAAAGAGATGTACAAGTTTATCATAGTTCACCGAAGACATACAGACCGTCGTTGAGTGTTGTCATTCTTCAGGTAGACGGTTACTAGATGATCCGTGATCAAAAGTCTTACCATGTAGAGGTTAAAACCTTAAGGTAATATGCAATAATTCACTCGCGAGTTGTCTTTGTTTCAGATTTCCGTCCAAGCGGAGGTCTTTTCGATCTTATCACAAATAAACCCTCATTGAGAGGTGGATTTTCAGAGTAGCGTAAATACAAAAACAGTGGACAGTAGACAGACTTTTGCAATCGATGTTGAATGACCTATGAAGAAGAGTCCGCCCATTATAAAGAAGAATGAGAAAAATAATCTTCAAAATTCTTTACCAAATTTGCCTCTGCGTGTTAGTGTTTGGACTTGAAGTATGGTTGTCTCGTGTCCACTATTGCGTTCCCTCAGAGTCGTCAATGCAGTGATATGAAACACTGTGTTTCACGCTGTCATGCGACTTTGTAAAGAATTCAGTGAACTGAAAACAAAGCAAGAAAGATGGCAGAATTTTGGACAATCTTATATTTATTTAATCTAGTGTGAGTGTTTGAAAAAGTCATGAAGCAGTACATGTTTGTCATAGCATGTAGCAATAACAGTTGAACAAATTTAACGGTAGAGCCCAAAATGTGATAATCGAAGTCGATCGATGATATCTTAAAAGCTTTTGTGGGTGCAGTGTTGGCTACCGTTGCAAGAGCTATCTAAGTTTATTGATTACATAGTATTTGGTATTAGTGTTGAGGAGGACTGATATAAGAATTTGTTTCCTTTCTTGCGTAACGGAGATCTTGACATCTCGTGGCAGAAGGCTGACTGCTTTGAACCCAGTTTAACGACCCCATCCTGTTTTTGCCAAGCGAACACAGTCAGCTGATCTCATTTGCTTAGACACATCCAGAAAAACTTTGATAATTTGTCTATTTATTACTTACGCTGTTGATATTTCCTCTAACCGCCTAGCCCTCGAATTAGGCTGAAATTTTTACGCGAAATATGCTCCCATATAATGCCCTGCTCTCCCTTGTTAGTTGCATACATGAAATGGTAACTGAACGAGTAAAGGATTGGGTGCACACAGGCAGAACAGTGAAGTTTGTTTACTTATCTATCAAAATCTGGTTCTGCTGACGTGTGAAACATGCCTGAATATTCGAAATTTCCTCCAGTGGACGAATAAACGAGATAGGCGATGAAATGAGGAGAGAATTGCGGACTAGCAATAGACATATGAATAAATGATTCAAATGTCATGTCTACACTAATCGGAAAGTAATTCATTCAGGCAATCCATATTGGATTTGCAGAAGCAAACGAAAGGCAATATGAACACAATAGAAAAGTATGGAAGACAACACGACTACAGTAACAATAACGATGAAAACATAATTACAGACCGTGTGCAGTTGTACAAGAGATTATCAAGATAGTGTTAAGTTTACCACCATCTACATCTTAACACACAGAGATGGTTTCTTACGCTGTATAGCTAGCACCTCAGAGGAAGCTGAAACACCTCTGCTAACAGTCTGAAAAACATCACGAAACACCGTCGTGGGATCTACTATGTGAGCGCATACGAACAAATATTCTGTTGTGGCACTCCTAGTCGTCCAGGTTTTGTTACTCAAAAGTCCATGCAGGATGAGTTCAGAGGTTCGATTGTGTGTTATGTTGAGTTTACGGCCTACGTACTGCAATCTGCTTGGTTAAGTGAGTGCATAAATAAGCTGTGAGTTGGCTAGTGCCGGCACTAGGCCTGCCTTAGCAGTTGAAGACACATGTGCTGTTGTGTGCGCACAATGAGCTTGATCGAAATATATTGGAAGCTCACAGTTGGCTTGCACTTTTGATAGAACAGAGGCTGACTCGGTTAGGTGTTTTCTAAGGGATCCACTGTTTACCTTCTTATAGTGTTGAGCCTTCCAATGAAACGGATGGAAGATTTTGTTCAATACAACGCCCATTGAATCACATTAGATACGATTGAATAATCGGGTACAAACGTCCGGTCACACTTGCCGGTTGAATTACCGATTGCCTCAAGAGGAGTTACAGAAACTGTCCTACTAAATCCAACCGATGACTCCACTATTAGAACTTACCGCAAGATCGAAACGACAGAAACCAATGACTTGTTGAGAAATATTGTGATTACTGGATAATGGTAAGAGAATGTGGTGAGCGTCCGCGGCGTGGATGTGTACGATTTGAGCTTTAACTAGAGTGAAGCTCCGGTGTTGTTTTCGGGAGAAGTCGGCTGGAACATCTACCGGAATGCAGACTTTTGCAGTCGGTTATAGATGGTGTTAAAAACACACTAACCACAATCCCAGTACTGGTTGCATGAAGTATTTTCAACAAACGATTTTACGTAGCGCACTCACTTTGTCGCAACTGATTCTCGTAAGTTGACTGGCAGCAGTGATCACATATCTGCTTGATGAGCTAAAACTGATTTTGACATGGAACGTCATGAGTCAACAAAATTCTATCAACTTGGTGCTGTCTGTCACTTCCCATCGGTCTGGATATAGGTGGTCCGTCCTTGGTTGCAAGCTTGCGGATAGTATGGGTAAGAGATTGCAAAGGTGAAATGTCGTTAACGCCCGACCTCCTACTTGAATTTGATTGCTTGTGACCTCTTGTTCCATCGTGTGCACATGGACGTCAGAACCGCTCTCGGACGATGTGGGTACATCTGAAACAAAATTCCCGGGAATAATTGCTGGAGTTAGTAGTTGCATTCTACTAATTCTAATCAATTTATCAGTTCAAATGTTTGTGGGACGTATTGCTCCACCGAAAATCCACTACCTAAATTTATGAGTGTTCGAAGCAGTATATTTGTTCAGCAGAACATTTCACTCCAAACCATTATGGCTAACCAAGGAGACGGCTGCTTCTGCGATTGTTTACATATTGATAGTTACTCCTCATAGCTGTTGCATTTCTCTTTTACAATGTTTGTCTAACTTCAGAGCTTAAATGACTTATTGCGACCACGTGGTTTAGAGATTACGTGTATGAACTGTCATTCTAACACTTGCTCACAGGTCACGGTTTCGATTTTCCGACTTGCTCGTTGTTGATGAAACTCAATCGGGTTGAAGAGGTTCTCACTCATTTCGTGTGCAATCAACGGAACCAACTACTTAAAACGCTTTGATGTCCTTAGATAAGTGTACACACCGCTTCGGCTTGCTGCGACTTCATGTTAACTTAAAGCTTTTATAGTTCGTTAATTCCAAAAAATACCATTCACAATCTTTTCTGCTTTGGTTTCCACCACAGCCGTGGACCCATGCACTGCCGGTCGACATGACTGTTCCGTGAATGCCGTATGCAAAGTAATATCTCCAGGAATATATACCTGCGAATGCAATACATTCACGATTGATGTTTCCAATGAGAACTTCTATCCTGGACGTCGATGTGTATGTAAGTTGGTAGTTCTGCATATAAATCCTTCGTTGTTTTCGCCGCAATCAACATTTTCACATAAAGGCACTGTGAATCATTATCAGCCTTCCAGCACATCTGTGTCTGAAAAAGAATTTCTATCCGTCTACATGGACAATTGCTTTCAGGAAGTGGTAAACGTTATTAACCTAGGGACTGACTTCGTGGAGGTAAATAGGATAAAGATGTCCAGGTGAAATATTTGATAGGTTCGCCCGAAAAACCTAAGTGACATCTATTCGAAAATAAAAATGTCTCCGGATCTTTCAGAAGGAACCCTGGAGCGAATTTACCCTCGTAAACGCAAGAGCCCTATCTGCAGGACAAAATGCACGTTAGATAATGAACCTATTTTGAACCGATTTCGGCTATAGTAATGCTGTGAGCCATCAGTGCGAGCGCCACAACAACTGGTTGTCCAGATGGTCGGCAGACGGTATGAACTGCAACACTAACTCGAATAAAAACATTCGGTTGCACACAACAATAAGCCTGGGAAGTCCGGGTTTTCAGTGCCGAGTTCATATGTGCAATACTTCTTGATGAATTGCATTCTGATGTTTCTTCTCGCTTTTTCTCCCGGTTATTTCACTGCCTAAACACATGCCTCCACCTGTCTACTCACTTGTAATGTAGTATGATCACCTCAAAGACTGCTCCAGCTGAAGCAAATGTCTTTCGGGTTCAGTTGGTTCCTTCACTAGTCTGCGTAACAGCCGTTGTAATTCTGACAAACCTACTGCACATTTCCTTCAGCCAGGAGTTCCATACCACGCTATAATGATCACTGCTAAGTACCGTCATTTTTGCTCATCACTTTGTGAGTTTTCCTCAGCCTGTCATTCAACTTTATTTCTTCCATATCATGGTTTTCTGTTATTTCTATTCTCCACCAGCAACGCACGATTAGTCACATGATTTTCGTCTACCAACCAGTTTTCACGTAGTCCATCTGGTGTCTGTATTGAATCGATGTCGTTTGTGGTGGCAGATCCTCGCTCAAACATTTCAGACTTTCACTCCGAAATTCGTAGTGACCAAATCAGATGTTGAATAGTCAAGTTGTGTCCCTCCAACCATAACTAACTGTCGTCATCTCGTTGAAATTCTTGTGGGTCTGTCCTTCACGCTGCAGGTAATGTAGCCACCTGAGCAATGAAAATGTGCATGGCGAGAAACGTTTGTGCAACCTATGTGTTCTAAGCAGCGAATTATATTAAATTTGTGCCTTTAAAGTGCACACTGTCCAGCACGGTTTGCTCTACAATGTGAATATGGGAGTCAGCGTTCTTTGCTCACATACAGTGATTTCAATTACAATGATTTAACCGCGGAAGTCGCCCGTCTACGCCTTCTAAGAGCTTAGATTTCACGTGGAACTTTATTGTGTGAAATAATGTACAGCTAAATGTCAAGCAAATTCCTTGGTACATTGAGTTGACTAAATCAACGTTATACTCGTCTAAAGGCTGGAGCGACCACCTCTCATTATTTTTCGAGAGCGCAGATCAACAAGCCGAATTTCCCAAATATTGAAACCCCTTTGGGTCAGTCGGAGAACAGATATAATGGTTGACCTACAAGTGTAAGTTGAGATCTTTACAGTCTCAAAGCTTGTTCGACCATCTCCATCCCACTATAATTGGGGCTTTGTTCTTGTTTGGATTGGTCAGTAATATATACCTTTGACACAACAAAATAGGTGTATCTTTGTAGTCTGGCTGGTAGAAACCTCGCCATGCCTGGGCACGCTGTTTCTGGCGGTTGTTCCAATGCAACAGGAGTTTAGGTGTTTCGGAATCACAGCTCGTATAAATTAGCAAATCTGCCAAACTACTCATTAGTAACACTTCAATGCACAACAGTGGAGTTGTTGAGCTGTTTGAGAAACGATG
>QNGE01000776.1:0-23585 GCA_008508345.1 Paragonimus westermani
TCCTCTTAGTGACATTACGGGAGCAAACAGTATCTGACGAAGCTTTACACACTACACTACTCGAGATCGAAAGGATTCTCAAAGACCGACCTCTGGTCAAACAAACGGACGATCCCGATGACCAGTACGTTGTAACACCGAGTAAATTACTGCTGCTTCGAGGCAATCCCGCAGTACCCTTAGCCGCTGTGGTCAACGAAATTCAGTTCAACAGACGATGGCAAGTGGCGCAATACCTAACCGACGTGTTTTGGAGCAAATGTCTGAGGTGCTATCTACCTACGCTACAGACTATTCAACGATGGCAACTGATTAAACCGAATTTAAAAAAGGGGGATCTCGTGTTACTGCTAGAACTTGGCGCCCCAAGAGGGCATTGGTCAAAAGGTATTATCGGAGAGGCACATGAAGGTCAAGATGGTCTGGTGAGAGACGTCATTGTGAGGACACCTAGCGGACTATTTCGGAGAGACGTGAGGCAGCTGTGTAAACTCGAAGGCGACCTCGTACTTGCTGATCCATAGAAAAATCATGATTGGAACGTTTCTCATGCACTCATGTGGTTACAACTCCTGTGGTCCACAGGCTCGAACCCAGGGGGGAGTGTAACATCCGTTTGGACTTTCATTCCACTCTCCGCCTACTTCCACCTCTTTGTGAGTAGTGTTTGATGAAGTAATTGTGGCCGCATGAAGGTCGCTTGGCCGCCATCTTGAATTTGGACATTTTCTGTTTGCGCTCGACCACTGACGGTCGAAAACTCTCCCGGGACGTACCATATCGAACGTATGTGACATTTCACATTCATTCATACGTCCATTCATGTGCATTTGCTGATATCCATGTGTTTTCTATTATAGAAACATTACCGAGCTGTTTGCGGTCGTTATCTGTTTGATTTGACCTCGGGGTGTTAAGTTATAGTGGTACCCAGCTGGCCTCTGAAGTAAAACGCAGAGCAGATTCTACACTTAGAGATACGCGTTTCTATATCATTCCCTACGACCCCGTCACCGCCGATGCAGTTTCCCAGGTATAAAAACCGGTCATCAACCTCGATGAGTTCATTATCTAACATTAAATCTACGTAAAAACAGCAACCTTGCAGAACCATTTTGCACTTTGAGCCTGCAAAGCGCATTCTGAATTAGTTATCAGAAAGGAAAATGGCGTACAACGTCGCCTGTTCTGATTGAAAGCGGATAAACAGCAACACTTTGTCGTCAGCATGATCAATATCAGTCAGTCTCCCACTACGCATGAGGTCCACGTCGGGACCTTGTAATTGCCGGAGAAAATTCTCCATTATTTCGTCTATGACGTAATGAAACAAAAGTGGTGAAAGTGAACATCCTTGAAGAAAGCCGCCCTTGGTCCCCAAAACTGTCAGATAGTTCACCGTAACGCCCCACCTGAGCTGAAGTACACGAATAAAGAGTCAACAGTATATTCACAAACTTGGTCAGTACACCCTTGCGTTTAAGCGACTCTAAAACTGTAGATCGATCCGCCGAATCCAGAGCACCCTTATAGTGATCATCATCATCATCAGTAGCATAGACAGCAATACATCAGTGGCTCACAATAATGCTTAACTGTCACATAACCATGAGAGAAGGAAAAAAGAAGGGGACGGAAACGGACCTAACTATTGAAAATAACTACGTCTACATTCAAACATTCAACATCAAGGTGCCTACATCCTGCAAACAAACAACCGAGCTACAAGTGAGAGTAAGGCGTCATCAGCGAGACAGCTTCCTTACGGCTTTCACTGCCCCGCTTCATTAAATGCAATCACTTCACAGGCGAGTCGGCCAAACAACGACAACACTCACGCCACTGAGTTCGATTAGCCGCCGTCTCACTTAGAATCTCCAGCCACGAACTCTGTGAGTCACGAGGGCCCCAGTCCGGGAGACGAACACGACAAACAGTGGCCAACCACTTGGTGAACGACTTAATTTCCCTACGCCACGTCATTATCTGTCCACCTCGCAACTCACACCAGTTGGTCGCAGTGTCAGCGAACAGTGCTCGGTGTGGAATTCGACTAGCTGGTATCCTTAATACATGACCTAACCATCTAAACCTGTGCAAACGTGGAGATTGAACAGAAGAACTCGTTTGACAATCACTACCAAACATCCACTTTCTAACCTCCTCGTTACTTACACGCTGGTGCCACCCGATACGAGCGACTGGACGCAGACATTGGTGGTCAAATACTTGAAGACGGTTCACGTCTTCTACCCTGAGCGGCCAGGTCTCGCTGCCGTAAAGTAATACGGCCGTCACCGTTGTCTTATAAACGTGACCTTTTGACTTCAGAGAAATACCCCTTTGTCGCCAGAGATGCCCCAGATTAGCGAATACCGTCCTAGTCTTAGAGATGCGCGCTTCTATTTCATTCCCTACACCTCCACCGCCGCTGGATGCAGCTTCCCAGGTATACAAACCGGTCAACAACCTCTATGACTGCATTATCTAAAATCAAATCTACGTGATCACAGCAATCCTGGAGAAGCACTTTGCATTTTGAGGCTGCAACGCGCACTCCGAAGTATTTAGCAGAACGCGAAATTGCTTCTAGGTAGGAGGTCCACACCGGAATCTTGTGAGTGCTGGAGAAAATCCTCCATTATTTCGTCTAAGATAAAATTAAACAAAATGGTGACGTACGCCACCCATGGTGCTGAAACTCTCAGGAACTGTCACTGTAAACCCTAACCTGAGCTGAAGTACGAGAACGGAGTGCCGAAAGTATGTTCACGTACTTAGTCGGCACACCTCTGCATTTGAGCGACTCTGAAAGTGTAGATCGATCCACTGAATCGAACGAACCTTTATAGTCGAGAAACACAACAATTGTTTGCCGGCGATATACATGACGCTGCTCCAGAATTTGACGGAGAGTGAAAATGTGATCTATACACCTCCACCCGGAGCGAAACCCTGCCTGTTCTTTCCTAATGTTTATCTTCTGAGCTGCAGTAAGTCGGCGAAGTATAATGGATGCTAGAACCCTAGAAATGACTGGGGTCAAACTAATTCCTCTGTGGTTTTCACAAGAGCCCCTGATACCTTTCTTGAATATAGGAACTATTATCGAGTGACCTCAACTCGGGGGATGGTTTCCTTCATCCACACCAGTCGACACAAATGACTCAAAGCCTCATCTGGACCAGCAGCCTTATTACGCTTGAGAACCGCAATGCAATTGCGGACCTCAGTCTCAGTCGGTGGTTCCAAGCCTACCGACCAGGGCACTACATTGCAAGTTTGTGGCGGCAACGCGGTAGATGCAGGAGGCCAGTTAATTTGACCCCCACATTGTCTCACCCACCGCTCTAACCTTCTGGACTTATAGATGAGTGTGCCATCTGTCTCGCTGATAGCTTCACTGATAGACGGTCGCCTGGGACCAGTTGCATGGATCAGCTTAAACAGTTTACCAGTGTTTCCTGAAGCAAAAGCCCTCTCCGTTTCCTTAACTTTTCCCAATAACCAAGTCTCACGATCAACCTTTAGGCTACGTTTCAGTTTCCTACGGACATCTCTTCTAGACTTGTTGCAGGAACTACCAACAGGGATGTTCCGTCTGGCTTCTAACGACTCCAGGGATTTCTCCGAGATCCAATGTTCGTTCATTCCATGTACCCCCGTGCCGCATGCTAATATACCTGCTTCACGAATGGCTTGTGTGATCTGGGTCCAGGAGCGATCAATATCTTCGGAGTGAGAACTACTTAGGCAGATTTCTAAACTGGTTTGATACTTATGCCTCACCGACGGTATAGTCAGTTTCTCAACAGCCAATCGTTCTTGTCGGTGGGGTCGTTTTCCGGCAAAAGTGAGTACGAAACGACAACGTACCAACGCATGATCTGAATCTAAGTAGATGTTCCGATAAAAACGACAGTCCTGTATGGAGCCCCGCCACCTGAAACTAACGGTTATGTGGTCTATCTAAGACCAGACCTGATTCGGAGAATGCAGGCACCAAGTATAGCAACGACGTGCACGATGCCTAAAACTAAAAATAGCTTGTGCACAGCACACAGCTACAGCACCATTATTGCCCACCATTACCTGAGCGACGTGACGCTATCCCAAACCTGCCACCTAAACGACATTCGGCCTCACCAAGGCGTTCGACCTGGGCGTTCATATCTCCGGCCAGAACGACTATATCATAACCATGTGTCGACCGGAGGAGAGCGGCCAGATCCGAATAAGAGATGTCCTTGACGCCGACGTCACTACAGTCAGTTGGAGCGTAAACAGACACAACGAAAAGATTTCCGACAGTTGTGTCTAGAACTGACCCTAACAGAACTTGTCAAGCGGACGGCACAAAGTCCAGTGTTAACAGGACTCCAATCTACTAATGTGACTGTGGGAGTCGTGTTGAGGATCACACCGACTCCAGTCTGATCGGTAACGGCGGCCGTGGAGTCACCTGCAGTGTGTAATTAGTATCCAGTAAAGAGTGTGGGTGCTGTTAGTTTCATACGTTGACTACTGTCCTGGATTCTAGTCTTCGAGATACAACAGACATCGACAGTCAATCAGTCTGACGTTCGTGAGAGAGTGGCCTGTTGACCTATCAGTTTCAGAATGCGAACGTTAAAGATACCTGAATTAATTCACATCCTAGGTCTAGGCAAAGGACGAAGGAAGTCTAAAGCTGAATGACAAGAAATAAAGCTTAACGGCTTAGTGTTACTAAGATTAGCCATATCTATTGTGGGACCTATGGAGTAACTATCAGAAATGGAGGTCGGGAGGGGCCCGAGAGCTAAATTTGATAGGACAATGGGGGAGGGGTCAGCAGTAACATACTCTGGCGTATCCACCCTGCTGTATGCACACATAGGGCGAACCGGTTTATACTGCGAGACGGCAGATGTAGTATGGAACTAACTGTTGTGATTATTCACGGTTGAATATGGGCTGAGATACTTCCAGGACGCCAAAACCTAGACAGGAGAAACATCAGGGTCCCTAACCACTTCGGTTCAAAAGCCTGTACCGGAAGGCAGTGGGTGGGTGGCAGTTTACCCGAACTTGTAAGTTTCAGGAAAAAGATGCCAACCTTCTTCCAACCCCCAGCCTGGAGGACCAGGAGACTGTTGTTGACCTGTCTGGTATAAGCAACTCTGTTGGTGTGGCAACCACACCGTGCAGTTTAGCCCAACAGGTCATCAATATGCGCAAGCCGTCACACCGCGTCAAAGTCCAGTCTCGTTATGACAGGTTACCACATTTAACAGCAAAGCTGAGATCAACGAATACGTTTCAGCTTTCAAACGAAATAGGGATACCAAATGATACGACCTCGTGCTGGCATCTTTCAAGGAAGGTAGAAGCATTAGCGGAGGCTCCGATTCAGTTTATAAACTAGTGTAGACGAGTTAGAAGATTTCTCCGCATTAATGGAAGATCGTCTGTGACATAGAACAGACAGCAGACATAGAACCCTCAATTTACTGGAATACTGAACGATCCTGACCATGCTACCGACAAATAAAAACTGGTTGACAAACTTTAAGTTGCACAGACAATGTTAGACGCTATCTTGCGCCGTGCCAAATAAGTCGTTTGCAGCCTTAAAATACAAAGTGCTTCTGCAACAGCGTTGCAATTAAAAAGATCGAACGTTATTGTCATGTTTTGTTTTTACATCGTATTCTTCTCTTTCCGATCCAACTGATTCCCCCACATATATCATTATCCTAATCGATCCTCCCGTTACAGACCACATGCCTCATTTTCTGAGTGCTTAAAGCCTACCCATAAGGCGTTGTCTTTTCACTATCTCGGTTGCTCCTCTCGGCTTTATTCGTTACAATTTAGTCAACCCGATATAATGGGTCGCCGGCTACGACCGGACCGATTTAATGCGGGTCTTAACTCTATGGACAGTGGTGATGTCTGGGAACATTGGTTATAAACGTTTTCAAATTTTCTCGAATTAATTGCTTCTCACACCCCTGAGAAGCTAAAAAAATTTGTTTTTCGTCCCCGTCGTATACAAATTCATCGCTCACTTTACCGATTATGATTCTGGTATCACTACTCTCCACTCTCTTTACATCCAACAAAAGAATGAAATTTTTGCACACCGCCTTTCAACAAATTGCAAGGAAGCTCTAAATGAAACTATCGAGCAGTTTATGCAAGAACTCAGCAATCTTGCTAAGGATTGCAATTTCAAAGCCGTCAGTGCGGACCAAAATCAAAAGGACGCCATCCGCGATGCGTTCATAAGTGAACTCTTATTCAACTCGATTCGTCATAGGTTGCTTGAACACAAAACCTTAGACATGAAAACCGCTTATGATCAATCGAGAGCTTTAGACTTGGCTCAGCAACAATCGCATTCATTCGTGCAATCTGCCTCTGATTTACAACCCAGCTACTACCGACGCCTCACCAAATACTGCCGAGAAATCTATTAGTCACTGCGAGATTACATTAACTGCAGCCCGAACTAACTGCTTCTTCTGTGGGTATGACCGACACCCTCGCCATAAATGCCCAGCTACAGATTCAATCTGGAAATCATGTGGAAAACGGAGCAACTACCAAAAGGTTTGCCGCTCTGCTACACATTATACGTTACGAGAGCTGGCGGCTGATCGAGCTCGGCGGCTTCAACGTTTCTCTTGTTTGAGAACTGCAATTAGTGCAGCCGGGCAGTGAGGGCCATGATGAGGTTGTCTTGCTGACAATGTCCCACTATCATTTACGGTCTAGTTGTTAGTGTTAGGTGAGATACCTTAAGGTTGGGTGTCTGAGTTCAAACACAAGTAGTTTTGATAATTAGAGTTCATCTCCTCCTTTTCGGTTCTCTTCTAAGTACGCCCTTCTTTCTGTGGTTGTATGACAAGTAGGCACAAGTGAGAATCACTCAAGTAATGATGATGATGATGATGAACTCAGAAAAGTGTAAGTTTCGGTGAGGTTCCGCAGACCTAACTAACTTATCTCCGGTGAGGGTAAGAGGGATGGCGGCTGTAGAAGTGTATCAAAGACTAACACCATAGAGTCAGCATGAACTGGTGGGAATGGCCCTGCGTTAGATCTCCGTCAGTCATGCTAACAGAGGGTAGTGTGGCGTAATCGATTCCAGTTTATCCCACAATCTGTCATTTTTTGTGGAATTCAAAGGAGGTTCAGTATTTGAGTGCATACTAATTTCCCTGTGTAAACCGCGGTCCACATAAGCCAGGTGACGAGCATTAGGCTCCAAGGGACTGTGGACACATTCAGAGGACCTGAGTTCTGACGCTAGATCGTGCAGTGGGTAGACACCACAATTCTATTGGTTGCTAGTAGTTGTTACTTCTGTTATTTCAGCTACTACGTCTCAGTTTCCAGATGAACAAAACCTGACATCAACGGCCTTCACCCTCCCGATTCAACTGTGGTGTGTAGCTCTTCACAACAGTTTACGTGCCAAGTAAGTGGAATGTTTCTTGCCACCTAAATGAGACTCAGCCTCGCAAAGGTTACCACCTGGACTTTCATATCTCCGGTCATAGTGATTATACCAGAGCTATTCGTCTACTCAAGGAGAGCAACCAAATCTGAGTAAAAGTCATCTTTGACACCGAAACCACTGCAGTCAGCTGGGGCACCAACAGTTGCAATGAAAACGTTTCAAAAGGCTTGAAATATAGATCGGGCTTTAGCAGATATTACCAAGCGGACGGTACAGCGCCTACCGGTAAGAGAAATCCACCCTATCAATGCGCTAAGGCCGTCGTGCTAAGAGCTGTCTAATCCAGGCCGACCTGTGGCGGCAGCCATGGAGTTACCTAGAATGCACAGCCAACACCGAGTAGACAGAACGAGTGTTTGTCAGCCCGATGCGTTGGCTACTGTCCTATATTCCAGTCATTGCAATATAACAGACATCGGCCTCCGACCAGTCTAACGTACGTGTGTGTGTGTGGCCTGTTTATCAATCTGTTCCAGAGTGCGGACTTCGAAAACAACTGTATTAATTCGCATTCTAGGTCTAGGCAAGGGTCGAGGGAGGCCTGAGGCTGAATGGTAAGAGGTGGGAGTTACAGGGGCAACGTTACTAAGACCACCGCTCTGTTGTGAGTTTCGCTGAAAAAATTACACTGGCTAGCCAGTAGTAGCGTGTTTTCGCCTATTCACCATGCTGTATGCTGCAGATGGGACGACCCGGTTCATACTGCAAGATGGGTGACGTAATGTGGAAGTTTTGGTATTGTGAATATTCATGGTTGCATGTGGGCTGAAGCACTACGATGACAACTAGTCCTAGACTGGAAAAGGATCATGGTTCTCAAACAGAGCCTTTGGCTAAAAAACTTGTACTACAAAGCGGCGGGTTCGCGGCATCGTATTAGATCTAGGATTTGTCGCCAGAAAGACGCCAATCTCCCAAACTCGGACACCAGCAGAGGGTGGCTCATCAGACCTGTTTGGCATGAGTGACTGTCTGTATGGTCGTTACACAGTCGAGTGTGGCCCAATGGGTCATTGAGACCCGCAAGCCGTCACGCCACGTCAAGGTCCGGTTTCGATGTGTTCCGTTCGTCAACGTAGAACGCGTTATCGGCGGGATTTGATAATTTCAATAACCACAACTGCGGCTCCTGTACATCTGACGCATGATGACATTTAAGTATAACTAGTCACCACAACTATTTTCAGCTAGTGGATTAACAGTGGAGGCACTCGTAGATATGAGTGTTACACCTCCGCTGTTATTACGACGGTTAGTTTTGAAATATCTTCCACGGAATCAGATTCTCGTGGCTTCAAGCGAAGCTCTGTTTTCTCCTATTGTTGTAACCTGGCGAGGTCTCTGAAGCTCAGGGGTGCAAGGAAGCAGACATCACTGGCACCCGCCGCTAACTGAGCTGAACTTAACAGTCACTCGGAAATATGGTATTCTCTGTGTATATTTGTTGCTTTTTTTTACTACTTTATATGATTACGTGGTTCCCGAGATTCGTGCCTAAGGTATCGTTTACGTAGCTAACTTGCCGCGCGCTCTTCGAAGGCCTGGCTCTTTTCTGACTTGCCTTTCCCTTAGTTGAGTGAACCACATTGATTGATACCAGTGTGATGTGCACGCCCACTTTTTGTGCCTCGTGACGAGGCTAGCCAGCCACAGTCGGCAAAACGCTCAATCCGAAATCACCGTGGACGTTGGTCACATTGCAGGCCCTGTCCCATTAACGTAGTGGGTGTGATGATGGACGGATTACGTCACTGGATGCTTCACAGGCATTGTTTGTATGTCTACTCCACGATTTTTTCACCGCTACATCTTCACCAATTAAGCCATTTCAGATCACCACCACAGGGACCGCGTACAGTACTCGGCACGGCGAAAAACAACTGCTACTTCACACGCTCTGGCCTTTTAATGAGCCCTGAGGGGTTCTTTGATGGTACGAAGTGCAGACAACATGATAAGGGAAAAGCATGTGGAGGCTTCGAAAGGACACGAAGTCACAAAAATGAACCCTATCCGGGTGTGACGGAGCATAATGCAAAGTTTAGACAATGGGGAGGAATAAACAACCCGTTTTGAGCCAGTTGAACTCAGTTTATGTCCCTAGGTGTATGAGCGACGCATACACCACGTGTTTTACAGAGCCACTATGACCATAGTCAACATCGTTTGCACAGCTCATACACTGGGAAGGAAAAAAATAGGACTCACCACTTTCTTGAAAATCATCCTTGCACAAAAGCCTTCCAACATCAAGCTGAGCTTTCTTACGAACCTTCAGCCGGTCTGATACTAACAACTTGGCAAGCGCCGGGAGTCCACGCATACCTAGCCACTACCCGGGACCTGTAAATCGCACAGCGACCTTGAAGCTTGGTTCAGTTCAGCAAGTTCAGATCACAGGACGTGACGGTTAGTAGCTTGATCGTCCAGTTTCTTGCACTAGTGCGCAACAGCTTCCAGCGCTTGTATTGTAAAAATCCAGCTCCAGGTTCTATTTTCTTGACATCTCTAACATACAAGCACGGTCTCAGCGATATCAGCGATTTCAGGGATTTGTACACGGGTTCGATGCTGGGGGCCCAATTTACCAGGATCCAGTCAGTTTGTTCGTTTCGATGTCCGGCGGTTTTCTGTTGACCTGAAACGCAGTCACTGAAAACTGGGTGTAGCACCGCTCTTGGGGGTTACAGAAAGTACCAACAACAGAGTAAAATAACAATCTAGCAAAACAGGATACATTATTAATTTAACGGTTTATAAAGTGGGTGAGAATCCAATAACACTTTGAGACGGTCTTTAGAAGAGCAGCTGACAATCTCTAGTGGTAGGTCGTTCCAGTAGTTGATAACCCTATAAGAGAAGAACTGTTGTCTTAGGAAGGTCCGAGGTCGAAGTTTATAGAGCTTCTTGTCGTGACCTCTTCGACTGTTATCACTTACTAAGGTAAATTGTTGCACGAGTCCTGCGCTAAAGAGAAAGTGTGTGAGAATTAATTCGCTGCGGAGTCTACGAAACTCAAGTGGATAAAGATCGAGAATTTCAAGGCGAGACTCGTAGGATAGATGCCGCAAGCCAGTGACCATTTTGGTGGCTACTCGCTGGACACGTTCAATGGCGAGTATGTCCTTCTTCAAACCGGTGTAGACGACTTGATTGGCATACTCGAGCAATGGTCTTATGTAGACTCTGTAAAGCGTGTGAAAGGCGCGCTTGTCAATCCGGGGGAAGGTTCGTTTGATCATCCCGAGAGTCATGAGACCCCTTTTTGCGGCCAGCTGGTGATGATAAGAGAAGGACAACCCAGACGATAGCCAGATCCCTAGGTCTTTTTTGAGGTCTACTTTCGTGATACCTACTACACTTTGTGCACCATGTATCACGAATAGGTTCCCAGAGTCTCCTCCGAGTGACATGTGCGCACACTTACTGTCGTTTAGAGGGAGACTCCAATCCTCTGACCAGCACTTAATACGATCAAGGTCAATCTGCAATGCACTGGGGTCACAGGCGTTCCAGATTTTTAAGTCGTCGGCATAAAGGAGAGCGTTGCTAGAGATCAAATCGGGGAGATCATTGATGTAAATAAGAAACAACAATGGACCAAGTACCGATCCTTGAGGGACCCCCACAGAGACTGGGGATGGGGACGAAAGGCCTGAACCGGTTTTTACTCTAAAAGTCCTGTTACCAAGAAAGGAGGTTATCCAGCGGAGAACTTCTCCTTGAATCCCATAGGCTTCTAGTTTGTGCAGCAGAGGACCGTGTGGGACACGGTCGAAGGCTTTGGCAAAGTCGAAGAAGATAGCGTCCGAGATATGACCATTGTCTTTGGCCTCTGTTAGGCTATCCATGAAGATTAACATATTAGTTATGCATGACCGCTCAGGAAGAAAGCCATGCTGGGTCGAAGAGAAGAGGTTATTTGAGAAGAAATGCTTAAAGATAGTGCGTTTTAACAGTCGCTCCATTATCTTGCATGGGATGCTGGTAAGGCTGATCGGTCGATAACTAGCAGGAGAATGACGATCGCCTGTTTTAAATATAGGTGAGACATTGGCCTCTTTCCATGCCTCCGGAAGAGTGCCTGTCCGAAGTGTCTGTTTAAACAGATCGAAGAGAGGCATCGCCAAACTGACGGCCGCTTCTTTGAGGATCCGGGGATGGATCTTGTCTGGTCCCATGGCACTATAAGGATTGATCTTAAGCAAGAGGTCCTGAACGTCAGACACAGAAAAGTCAGCTGTCAGGATGGGTTGTTGGAAGTGCCTCTGCGGGAGAATTGGATGCCAGTTTGGCAGATCCACATTGTAGACTGATGAGTAGTATTCCCTGAACATCTCGGCAACCACTTGGGGGTTGGAGGAGGTTTCCCCGTCGGGAAGCCGCAGAGAAAGCGCTGAGGGCTTAGTTTTTCTCTGGCGTCGTATATACTTGAAAAGAAAATTCTTATTCTCGTGAGCTATTTGTAGGATTTTCGACTGTACGTGTTGGGTGTGTTGCCGGATTTCCCGCTTGCACCTGTTTCGTACAGAGCGAAAGGCCTCTAGATCCTCTGGCCTATCCGTTAGCTTCTGTTTAGAGAATAGACGAGAACGTAATTCAAGAAGGCGGCGTATGTTCCGCGGAAGCGGTGCACGAGAGGAGAACTTCAATAGTTTTCGAGGAACAAATGCCTCATCGGCTTCGTGAATGGCAGCTTTAAAGGAAAGGTAGTTCAAGTTCACTGAGTCGGATGTGAGGCTGAGTGTGCTTAAGAACGTCCTTAGTGCGTTAAAGTCTGCGTTTTGGAAGTTTCGGAATGAAGTCTTTGTTACAGCGTTTTGGAGCCAGTAACAGATAAAGTCAAAGTTTAGTAGCATATGGTCACTATGCCCTAGCGGCGGTTTGATGACCACCCTATCTACCAGGTGAGCCTCGTTCGTAATGACCAGATCGAGCAAGGAGGGTGTCTGTCCTGGACGGTGCCTTGTAGGTAGATCGACATGCTGTGTCCAGGCTTTCTCATGGATCAACATTGCCAAGGACTTCGAGAACCCGCAGCCACAGTCCTCATGAGAAGCCGCCATAGAGTTGAGTTTGGGTGCGTTGAAGTCACCCATAATAAGAAGATGGGAGAAACGCTGGGCAGACGTGAGTCTGTCTAAGGTAGCAAGGATGGCTTCGTCGTCGGATGCACTGCATGACGGCGAGCGGTACACAACACCGGTAAGAAGCGTGTCACGTTTGCGAAGTTGGAGTTTAATCCAGAGCGTGTCGCATTTCTCTGGGAAGGTAAATTCCCCTACGACAGCTGGCACTGGGAGCTTCTGGCTTAGGAAAACGGCGCAGCCTCCCATGCGTCCACGGGAGGAGTCCGTCCGGTATAAAGAGTAACCAGGGACATGCAGTTCATTATCACTGATATCCGCGGAAAGCCAGGTCTCTGTTAATGCAAGAATGTGAGGGCTAGTGTCGTGGACCAGCTGTCTGATTTCTGGTAGTTTGTTCAGAAGGCTCAGACAGTTGGTGTACACGCACTTTAAGGCTACTTCTTCGTTTGGCTGGGTGCAAAAAGAGACAGAAGTGCACGAGGGAAAGCTTGGGAAAGTAGCCTCAGTAGTGAGGGGGGTTGTGCAACTGGCGGCGTAGTTCTGTGAGCCCTCTTGGGGGGTGGTGGCCGTTTCATCACAGCCTGGGCATAAGTGAGCGTCCCTGTTGGACGCTTCGTCCGCTTCTCTTGGCCCAAGGTCAATGACGTTCGGACCGCTCTTGCTTTCAGAGCTTTCGGAGGGTGATTTGCGGTTTTGCACCCTCGAAAATTTGGATAAAGTTGTAGATGGGAAGAGAGTATAGGACGAAATGGCCCCGATGTAGCCGGGGGGAGAGCCATCGGAATGACACTTTTTTGGACCATTTTTGACGCAGGAGGGGATCCCAGCAGACTCACTGGGCTGTAAAGCTTAGGAATAAAATATTTTTTTGCGGCCGTTTTTTGTGTGAGATGATTGGGGGTCTAGAAGATTGGTGGTCCTTAGCACCTTTGGGATCTGTTTTACCGGCCCCCTGCATATCTACAGGCGCTTGACTTTCCAGTGAGATGGGGGCAGTGGCCTCTGAAGTGTGTGCTTGGGGTGGTTCGTCCGAGGACACCGGTGTCCCCTTGACATCAGGGATAAGGACCTTAACGCTAGCCTGGAGTTTGGGGTCAGCCTTGATGCATAACCTTGTTCTGGCAAGCTGAGAGCGCTTCTGCCGCTCCTGCAGTGAGCGATCTAGAGAGACTCCCCTGAGGTTTACGTGCTTTGTCTTTAGATCAACCATCTTTTCCAGTACTTCCTCCGCGCTAATCTTAGCGGGTAACGTCACAAGGAGTCCCAGTGACTTCTTGGTAGCTTTGGAGCGAAGTCTGCTGGCGGAAACCATTTTTGTAGACTCTGGAGAGAAACAAGCGTTTAGCACCGCTCTGGCTTGTTCCCCTGGAGAGAGTGTAGTCGGAAATCGTCCCCACAAAACAAGCCTCTTCTCCCGGAGTGCTCTGTCCTTCAAGCTCGTCGCAACTTCCTCAATTTGAGCCGTGGACAAAGCCACTGCCTTGCGAGCAGCTGCAGCGCCTGGAAGGGCCAGGGCAATGTACTCATTCAACGAGCTCAGTTCTGACTTCATGTCAGATAAAGTTCTCTGAGTATCATTCAGGGCTTTTTCTACCGTGGCTATCTGTGCACTTACATCTTTGGACGCCTTATAGCCACACTTGCACGCGCCTGACTTCTGCTTGTTCGGGGTGGCGAGTAGAGGATCTAACGTGGCCTCCAGTGAGGTGCAGCTATCTCGGAAGAGACAGCTCATACAGATAAATGGCCTCTTTGAAGAAGTGAGCAAGGCGCACTGGTCCTCTCTGAGGCCAGTACACTTAAAGTGGTACCAGTGTAGGCACGTCTGGCACTGCATACCGTTCTGAACAGTCATGCGGCAGCCGAAACGACCACAAGCACTCGATACCTCTGATCCATCGATGCTGCTGGATCTTGTGCGTGTCATTGTGTTATGGTCTGTGAGTAAATATGACAGTTGTTAATGGAAAGGAAACACGATGCTAGAAAATAATACGGATACTATCAAGGACAAAAAAGCTAATACACAATTAATACGGATAATATCGAAAACGAATAATACAATACTCAATGAGTTATGCTATTCGACAAAGAATAGCAGTGATCGTGTATAATTTTTTGATGCACCGGGCACCAAGATAGCAAAAATATGAATAGACAATGACAGCAAGGAAATTTAAACCAGATTTCGAGTTACCCGCGCCGTATGTCAAGCTTGTATATATGTAAAAGGGAGAAATTACCGATTTCAGGGATTTGTACACGGGTTTAAGGCTGGGTCCAAAATCACCCCAATCCCGTCATTTTGTCCAGTTCGATCTTCGGTGGTTATCTGTTGACCTGAAGGAAAGTCACTGAAAACAGTGTGTAGCGCCGCTATATGGGGTTACGGAAAGCACCAGAAACAGAGTAAAACAATAATCTAAGAGAACAGAGTAAATTACCAGTCCAACGGTTTCCTAAGTAGGTGGGAATTCAATATCACCTTGAAACGGTCCTCAGATAGCAGACTGATCACTGAGAGTGAGTGTGAGCTGTTAGCAAACGATTCAATATCAGTTTCGGTCTATCAGTTAGAGACCGCAGATTAAACCTACCGTTGAGGAATCTTCGGTGGCACTATTTTCACTTTCCCCACCAACTCATTGAACTCGTGAGCCGAATGTTTTGGCCGAAGGTCGCCTGGATACTTATATAAGAATTTAGTCTGTAGTGTGGCTACAATTTGGCAGAAGGGATTGGTGAATCACGGAGGCTTATTTTAAATGCGTTGAATCTCCGGCTAATGGTGAGCGGTCGTTCGGTACATCAAGAATGGCTGTGGGCTGCACAACTGGAAGGTCTAGTTTTGCCTCCGTGAAAAAATGCATACTGATGGCGATAGATATTTTAGGATGAAGCCTCATTAGGAGTGCATGTGAGTATGTGGATACCGATAACTGCAGAAGAGACGGGTGATAAAATGCACAGTTTGGAAAAATGGTATCCATCCAGCAAAATTAGCTCCACTGGCCGAAGTGTTGGTATATGCCGTTTGATGCTGAATCGCCATATAAATGGAGGAGAGTAGTCTAACGGAACATCGGGAGCTGAGAGCAATAACGGAAGTATTGAAGAGGCTTCATAATATCACTCCAAAAGCTTCAAACATGCGCGACTAACGTTGATTGGAGTGATATCCGACGCAATGCAGCATATCGCGCTAGAGAAGTACGCATACCGCTGAAGCAGATAAAAAAGCAGCCGACGAGCAGAAAGGATGTGGGCGACTTGATAGTTGCAACACAGACCCCGGGGAATGGATAAAGTGCAATTTATCACTGACAAGAAAAATGGGTTCATAAGGTGCCTCAAAAAATCTTTTAACAGATTGGGACGTATGCGCACGCTGTTGTTCGTGTTTCAAGCTTGTCGGCAATGTGAAATTATCAGCATATCCTGAGGATAGCTCGATGCAACAGAGATTCGACACAGCTTATCAGTAGTGTGCAGACGGAGGTGCCGATTAGTGTCATCGAGAGTGAACAACTGCTGGAAACTACCTCAGGGGATCACGGCGCATTCAGGGATTCTCACTGTTCCGTCTGAAACCGCCTCATCCCAGTCAGAGTGAGCGGGAATGTCCGAAAGTGTTAAGAGTTAACAATAGCCATTTTTTCATGTTTGTCTTTTATTCGCCATGCTCATTGACGACTCAACCTCCACTTTTGTTAACTGCCCTACAGTCTTCTGATTCGAGGATGTTTGCAGGTCTTCATGCATTGCATGGATAGCCTGTAGTTTTCTCACTGTTGCACGCATCTTTGGAGCGGAATAGAGTGGCTTTTAGTAACCTATTTTTGGTTTCGTCGGTTGGAGGTAATTAACATGGACAATCATGTTATGCTCGGGACCTAGATTCTCCGTTTCGTTCATAACGCGGAGAAGAATTTGACTTCTGTCGAGTGCATTATTATTTAGCAGACAAGCCGGAGTATTTTCTCCGAGAGTATAGATATTTTGCAAGACTTGAACAGCTGATGAAATGAAACATGGGATCCGGGATACCAGTAGTTGTAGAGTGTGAACCGCGTGTACAGCCGCCCGCCGATCTGAGTGCTTACTGTTCATTTTTTGTCTCCACTTGAGGTTTCATTAAGTGTCCTGCTTCTTCCCATTCGTACTACTTTGAACAACAACATTTATTGCTTCATT
This sequence comes from Paragonimus westermani, assembly GCA_008508345.1. Taxonomy (NCBI): domain Eukaryota; kingdom Metazoa; phylum Platyhelminthes; class Trematoda; order Plagiorchiida; family Troglotrematidae; genus Paragonimus; species Paragonimus westermani. The sequence continues at coordinate 16,795 of QNGE01000776.1, forward strand.
ACTATCTGCCCAAAGTTCTTATATTTTCAGGGCCGAAGCCACTCTTCTCCTTGGTCATGAGGAGCAAGTATTGGTATTAGTCCCGTTCTCCGGGTGCCTGTCATGTCTTGTAAGTCAGCATGTCTTACATATATTTAGCATCGTGTGCCGGTTTTTTCTAATAAGAACACCGTTGAAACGTAATGGAATCCTTGGAGATGACGGATGTAAAATATCGGACATCACAGATAACCGTTGCAAATCCAGCGAATTCAACTAAAAATCGCCATACGACAGTGCATCGTCCACAGAACTCCGTTTTCCCTGTTAATGTTACAGCAACCTTTGCGTTCTCTTGTTTCGTGCTATTTAGCAAACGTCGAATGCTACATCAACGTAATCCCTTGTTGAGGCCTTTGATTCTCAGTTCCTCTACACCAGGCTGACTATCAAACCTCAATCTTACCTTTTCCATTAAAGGGTAAAGTAACGATGACTAGCTAGTAACGTGAACACTGACTGTTTGAAACCTCTGGATGCCAGGGATCCGTCGTTTATTCTCGTCTCACTGTACTCTATCTGGTGATCAGAGTGAATTGAAAATTAGGCAGCCTTTAACCTATTTTTGCACGTAACTGCAAATAAAGAAGCAGTATACTCTGAAATGGGTTTGTTAAGTGGTTGAGTGCCTCCGTATCAACTTTTCAACGCTGGTAACCAGCAAACCCAGCTGGTTCACGAGATTGCTGCGTTGGCCGTGCGGTCACGAATGCAGTGAACCTATATAATTATCTTCTCACCACTCCTGAGGAAGGCCAGCCAAGGTGATTGAAACATACAGTGTTACAATTTGCGGGTAACTCTGCGCTAATCTCAATTCATTACCCTATGATAAGGACTATGTTTGAGAAACGAATGCCGTTTGCGCTCCTTTCGGCGCGAGCCTGTTTGGACGTTGGAACAATTATTCGTGCAAGTGAGGAGTTCGTTGGATATCCAACGTATTTGACCACGTAACTCACGCTGCGCTTGCCATTCGTTTAGATATGTTGTCACTTTTTGATTAATAATAATAATAATGGTATATTTCTCAACCCATTTGTGACTCGAACTTTGACTCCGGTTATCAGCCGTACACCCCGTATTTATCTGTTGTGCCGTTCTTGGGCTGTCTTCTCAGTTTGCCTAGCCCTACGAACCAGCGTGTTCGGTTGAAATGAACACTTCATTTAACGACGCGCTAAGTTACAAGTGAGTGAAACATGTAATAAATCGTTTGCATTATAGTGTTCAGTTTTGTTCAGTTGCTTTAGTGGTGAAGGTTCAAGTGGAAGTTTCGTTGCCGTGTCTTCGATCACTAGGCAGTTCCTGTTACTGTTCAGGAGGCATAACGCTTTGTACTCGACAAACAGTTCAACCATTGATGTACAAATAAAGATTAGAATGTCTTTTGATTTTTATGACGACTGCTTCGCGCCTTCAAAACATTATTACCGATACATTGCAACGTTCACCAACTTTTCGTTACACGTCTGCCAGACCGATTATTTTCAACAGGCGGCATTCATCCTCAAACTGCGTCTCGAAAAGACGCTCCATAACGTAAAGCTAGGCGATGAAAAGCCACACTTTCCCCAGAACGTACAGCTGGCAGTCAGCAAATCCCAGTTGAAGGAAGATCTCTTGCAAATGAAATGAATACAACGGCTGTCTGAGGGTACACCAAAATTATTATGTGTGTTGTTTCCACGCCGGTTGGACGCGCTGGCTGTCTTGGTCGATTCAACAAGTCAACGAGTTTGGGGTTCTGCACATTCACCAGTAGTTGCAAAAAAGCCACTCACTGCACGTCTGATAATAGTTTATCGGATATTAAATGCACCGAAATAGAAATCCTGCTTGTGACGCCTTACAAACGCCGTAAACACAACCCGTTCGAATCAAACGAAGAAGCAGCACGATTGCGACGCCATTTGGTAAACCTCAGTTTCAACATTTGTTGACCCAACTCCTTATTAGAAATTTCTCTAACGCGTGGCCAATAACCCTCCAGATCCGACACTGGCGGCCCTTGTTGGCACTACGGTTAGAACGGGGAAGACATCTTACTAGGCCGACCGGCGTGTTTCAGTGACGTCAGGCACATACCAGACATAATACAATCACATTTTCTGCATGGAAGGTTTGACCTGTGAAACAAAATTCATGATCGATACAGAAGCAGAGATTAGCATTATCCTGCATTCGGCAGAGGAAAACAATCGGAGACTTCTGCAACACTTTGAGCTACGAACTTTGCGCCCATTGGAACTCTCCCGTCGAATTCTAAGCTAAACCCTCGGATCATCCATCTGATATTCTTTCCCCTACCATTAAAACCAACACAGACGTTTCAACCTGCTAGCCGACACGCACCAATCGTGTCTAACTGATACTTCAACAGAACTCAACATTCTTGGCAGATCACTCTACATGGTCTTGCTTGGAGTACTGCCGTTCAACCCCGTCGTACCTGAGCATTGTGGGGGTGCCCATTCAAACTGTTGTTATAACCTCGTCCCGCTAACCACTCAGTGCCTACGACAAATCACATCACACAACCCACTGCCGAAACAGGGTGGCCAGGGCTCAGTCATCAAAGTCGATTAGCACCCGATCAGGTGAATTCACTCAGTTGGAGCTTGTGCCTAGAATCGGTATTACACGCGTGGTCAGTAGCCCGTGGGCGATGGCGCTTTCAGGTGATGCACAAAATGGTGGACAGAGAGAGCACTAGTGTAGCCGTTGTTATGACATAGAATGAACCGACCAATTCCGCCGGGTGCCACTTAACACTTGGGGGTAGAAAGCAAGCCTGTCCATAAAAGATATTCACGAAAATCGACGTGATACGTGCTTATACTTAGTTCCTGGTGTTTTCTGAGGTAATCTTGACGGGAGCGGTCATAACGCCATTCTGACTTATCCGAGTCTTCACATGTCGGTTAGTTTTGGCGACACTGCTCATACTGTTCAACGCCTCATGGAAGGTGTACTGAACGACCGCTGCCCCGCCCTTGGATGACACGTTGGTTTCTAGCTCGTCACAGACAGAACGCTGTGTGCACTTTTGTTTATTTTATACCCGGCTCTCTGGTTACGCAGATGCAATCCACCTGGCTGAGTGCCCGTTTGAAATGTGTCAGGTAAATTTCCATGTACACAATATATTTGCAAGAGGGCTCAAACATCTGTGTGAGGAGGCGGAAGAAATACTGAACTCTCCGGACCCTGTATCTCTCGTGCAACTTCATCTGTTGAGTGCTTTGGGAAAATATGTTGACATTTTGCCTCTAGATACACCATACAATGCAATAAGTAACTGACCTCCTAGAAGACCGTAGGCGCTCGTTTAGGTTCACAAGTGATTCATGAACAGTCCTTCTTCATTAGAAAAAGCTTATCATTATGGGATATCTTTTACACCACCACCTGATAAACTCAGTACCATGCATTCTGAGTGACGTGACCTTTGAAAAAATCTTGCAGGAGCAGGTCGGCGACGTCTGATGCCCAATAGCCTGCCGCTGTATGTGTCCACAGCCAACACATTCGCGTTATTTGTTTTCATGGAGAACTGTTGGCACTACAACTCAACAGTCGCTACTTCCAGCAAGCTCTAGTTAGCAGCCATGTTATCGTCCTTACAGGTAATAAACGGCTAACGCTCGCCACACGGTTTCTCAATGAAGCTTGACACTGACAATTCCACTAGGTTTGCGACTGATATCCGTCGTTTTCAGGCATTCTGAGCCAAGTCATTCATGCTTTTTCGTGCACCGATGTTACGACGAATGCGGCGGAAATCGCCGTCTATCTCGCAGGGTCAAAACTGCACCGACAAACAATTCACAGGTCGAACAACTCCGCTGTCCAGTTTCCTCTAAACTGGAACGCGTTTTCTGCACTCGTTTAAAAGGATTATTACTTGGAACACTTCACGCGCTCTCTCATTTGGCCATTTTTCTTGGTTTTCCCTCGAAAAACCCCCGAAACATTGGACACCGTTTCATACGAGCATAAACTCAACGGCCAAAATTGCTATTGGAAGCTTGATCTGAGACAAGGTCGAGTGCGGCATCCCCATATAGTCCGGAGCCTACTAATACTATCAGAGACCTAAAATCTCATCGCCACGCGTTCCCCATTGGTCAGCTACACCTTCCCTGACAGGCGCTTTTAGCAAATGTACTTGGGCTTGGTGGGCGCTTGCCACCACCCAAAAGATATTCCTCTAAACATGTGTAGGCTGATTACCATGTTGAGCAGCTTCAAACTGTTCGCCAGGAGCTGCTGCACGAGCGTGTTTAGAGCACTCGGTCGTTCAGTTTAGCTACTTCACTATGGTGATCGCCGACTATGGGTGGCACTTCGAAGTGGCCTTCAAAACACCTGTCACCTCAATAAGACGTGGTCGGATTCACAGTACAGCTTATCATCTGACAGCTTGTCCAAAAACCGAACGTTTTCACTGAAAACTGAAAGGTTCTATATCTGATAGCAACAATCCTTCGTGTCGAGCATTTCCGCTGTGTTAGACATCCGTGTAAACTCGCGCTTAGTTAATCCATGTACTTTTTCGATATACCGGGATCCGTCAACTTCTCATTTTACGGTTATCGTTTGGTCCAGCACACGCAGTGATTACCACCAACCCCATCAGAAGAACAGAAGCCACTGAGGCATTCCGATAAGTGTCCGCCAAGTTTTAGCGTTTTGGTTGATGCCACTGATGCTGGAACAACTTTACGACCACCATATACGGGTACATTTTATGTAGTCTGACGGTATGTTGAGCGTCTCGTGTTAAACCGAAGAGATGAAAGCAACGTTACCTTCCGTTTGAATCCCACTTTTGTGGACGCAACCAAAATAAAAATTGACTGATGACCAGTACCGGACAGCTGTGTTGACAATTGTATTTGAAGGTCGTTGCAAAGGAAAAACGGACATTTTGGGGCAGATCCTCACACTTGGAATATTTTTTTAAATGTTACAACCAAAATTTTCGGTCAAAGTGCCTGCGGTTCATTAATCGAAGTTAATGCGAAAATTAGAATACACCGGAGAAGTGCTAAAAGTACTGGTATGGTGATGAAAAGCCTCCCACCATTTTCGTAAATGCAACTCACTGATGGCGTTGGCGCGCTTTATAGTATCTTAAAAATGCAGTAGTTGCAATTTTCGAGACGAAATACGTCACGCCTTAATCCGAGATTGCTTGATATTGCCGCGTTCAGAAGATACCGTCGAAATGGGAATATACGATCACACAATATTGGTATGGTACTTCAATAAGAATACTAGCATATATGGGGGCAAAACATGTACGAAAACGTTTTTAGCTTTCATGTCTACATGTATTTATACTATTGTTCCTTTGTTGCAGGGTTTCAGGTAGATTCTGGTCGACGAAACGTTGTTTTTGGAATTTGAACAAAACTTAGAACACCAAAACTGGTGGATGCAAGCATTTTTTATTGACTCGTCAGTACCAAATTTGCAATAACATGAAATGGGTTTTTATATCGAGCAGTTAAGGAGCAGGGTTGATAGTCAGTCGGTGGTTTAGGAAAGGTCACTACGTCAAGGGAAGGGTCAAGTTTACGAGCAATTGTTTCTGAACACACAAGGATTTGCGTCAATCACATTGTTGTCTTCTTTCCATCGTAGAAAACTTATCATTATGCGGTCGTATTGTGTTCACACACTTCTGTACGAAGAGAACTTACATCAACCGTTTGCAGAAGTCAGGTAAGAAGTCTGCTGAAGAACCAGTTCCACTGGATCCCAGTAAGTATGTATTGAACTGTTCTTCAGTACAATTGAATTCCATGCAATTAGAAGCCTTGGCTTTGTCTCTAGATTATAGAATACCATCATACAGACATAGTCGTATTTATATTGAAGCTCAAGTTGAGAGCCTAATTGATCAATTATCAGACCTTCAGCTAACTACTGCTGATAACCTAGGCTGGGTTAAGACCAAACTGACTGATATAGCTAACGGGCTTATCATGACCCCAATCAACGGCCAGTCATTTTAGACAGGGACGCATATGTACAGAAGATGTTGTCAATACTAGAGGACCGAACGAAGTCTCAGCAAATAGACACCGTAGACAACGTCAATGAAATAGAAGGTCGCATAGAACGGCATCTCGAACTCTTCTTACAACTGCGCTTAATCGATGGCATGACTTACAAAGCTCTGAAACCATGTGGGTCGTCGACACCTCAGCTCTACGCCCTCCCTAAAACACACAAATCTGGGATGCCTCTTAGGCCTATCCTAGCAATGACCAATTCACCGTACCATAAATTGGTACGTTGGTTAGTCGCAATCCTAACTCCATTGAAACAAAAGTTTCAAACACATTCTATTAAAGATTCTTTTGAATTGATCAGTGACTTAGAAAACATCAATCTTACTAATGAGTTGATGTGTTCCATAGACGTTCAGTCACTATTCACGAATGTCCCGTTACACGAGACAATCGATTATATTGGTGAGCTTGTTGAAATGAGTCACATTACTCTGCCTCTACCTAATGATATTTTGAGGGAAGCCTTATTGTTATGTATTGAAAACATCAGCTTCCGTTTTCTTGATCGGTGCTACCACCAAATAGACGGGGTAGCCATGGGAAGTCCACTAGGGCCCATCCTAGCAGACATTTTCATGTTAAAGATTGAGCGGGAGTTGGCTACAGACATAGCGGTCTGTCATATTACAAACGCTACGTCGATGATACACTAGTATTCAGTCGGTC